>JANQAP020000086.1:5408187-5419770 GCA_026874005.2 Erythroxylum coriaceum
AACTTAAAAATTAATAATGATTACAGTTACAGGCCCACATGGAAAGTGACTCAATATAAATAAATAAAGAATTAAATAGAAATGATTTGTCCCCATACCTGTACTTGACATGAACATGTTATTTATTTACTTGAGAGTTAGGTATATCAATGGACAAAATACTCTAAATTCTGTTGTTTATATCACATTACGACTAATTTAATCGTAAAAATTGATTGAACTCTTTAATTTTCAGTTTAATTTAATTCAATAATTTTTATTATTAAAATTTTATTAATTTATCGGTTAATTTTTATAAATTAATAAATTCTTATAAATCAATTAACTTTTATTTAATCTTAATTAAACTTTAAACTATTTGACTGTTTCTTTCAATCATATTTTAAATTCTTTACTTTTATTCAATCTTTAGTAGGTTTTATAACTATTTAATACCAATACAATCTTTTAAACCTTAAACTTCTCGTTTTACCTGTTTAATTTAGTTTTTAAAATCAAATTTCAATATATTTCAGGGCACACCTGTTAAACATTTAAATTAGTGAATCAAATTTATTGTCCTATTCTTAAAATAATTCTTTCACCTTTTATTTAAAGGTAAAAATACAAAATTTATATATAATTTTACAATATAGTCATTGTTTTAAATAATTAAACTCTTTGTAATATATTAAAATCTTTTAAATAGACTTTTATTTTCTCTAATAAAATTACTTCTAAAATTAGATTGTAATAATTATACATATTTTATCAATTATAGGATAATATATTTGTTAAAATAATTTGATGGGTAGTTAATTTTTTTAAAAAATATAATTTTTATATTGAATTATGTAATTTGTACCAACTTTATAGACTTTTCTTCCTTTACGAGGCACAATTTAGATGGTCAACAAAAGAGTACTCTACTGTTTTGTACAAAAAGTTCAAATGATTCATCAAATGCATGCATGAGTGTAGACTACAGCACCGTGCATGGTGGTCCGGTGGTCCTCCTCCGCCTCTGCCTCTGCCTCCACTCGTCCACCGCCAAGCAATTCTTAATCATATCTTCACCCGCACGAGCTACCCTCTCAAATGGGACCATCACATTATTCACTTCTTGTCGTTGTGTGAATCGTACGAAAAGCAAAACTTAAATACCCTATCGCTTTCCTAACCCCCCATTTCCTCGCATACACCACCGACGATCCTAAGGTTCAAGCTCTGAATTTTGAATTTCTTTAGTTTAAAAAATGGTGTTTGGACCACAACCCAACAACAGAAACATGGAGATGAAAACGACCAAACCCAACATCAAATCATCAAATCAAAAACAGATTTGGCAACAGAAAATGTGAGGGGCCAAAAGAAAATTTGACTAACCGGTGGTTGTTGAGAGGGAAAAAATATAATGAACATTAAGAAGTTCACTTACTTGTAGGAGAAACATTGTCACCACTCACTCTTGTCGGTCTCTTACCACCATAACAAACATCAATCAAGAACATGCTACACTACTTTTTAAGGATTTTGGTTATAATACATGAAAGAATTGGTGGGTTTTGGTTATTATTTATTTATAATCATGTTTTTGGTCACTACTACTACTACTAGACAAGGAGGGCTGGGTTGTTTATTAATTATGTTCTTAAGCTTTTCATCATTCTAGTTGGTTCAAATAATGGAGTATTGTCTCATAGTGGGACATTTTTATGGGGTTTTATTAGTCATTCACTTTTGTTTGGTAATGGGAAACTTTGGATAAAGAGGAATAATCTCAAAGCTAAGTTTCCATTATTCAACATCATACATAATACTAGTATAGCTTCAACTTCACTTTATATGTATGAATATATAAAGGCTTTGGTTGTGTTTGCCAATAAGAAAAGTAGAAAACAAAGAGGATAAGTTAGAATTTTTAATTAGACCATTTTTGTATATCTTAAACTAATAGTTAGAATCAATGATTAAAAGATTCAATCGGTTCAGTCAGTTCAATCGTAAAAATATTGAACCTTCAACTTTTCAACTCAGTTTATTTTAATAATTTTTTGATAAAAAATGGTTAATTTATTAATTAATTGATCAATTTTATTAATTAATAAGTTTTTATAAATCAAAATAAATCAATTAATTTTCATTTAATAATCTTTTTTAATTAATCCCTAAATTCTTTGATAGATAAGAACAAATTTTTAATTATATTTCAAATTATTTAATTTTATTCAATTTTTAATTGATTCTATAACGGTCTAATACTAGTTGAATCTTTTAAATCTTAAATATATTATCTTACTGGTTTAATATCTGGCCTGGTTTTTAAAGCATTGGTTGGCATATAATAACATAACTCAAGCTAAGACTACTGGCTTTTCAGAATACTTCATTTGTAGATATGAGTTTTGATATAGTGCTGTAGGGCTATTTACTATAGCTTAAACTTTTAATTAGAAAGTATAAATATATACTAACTTTCCTCCTTTAACCTATAAAATCTAAACCATTTAGAGAATTAACACACTACTAATATTGAATAATTAAGCTAAATTTTTATTAGTTTTCAAAACTATATCTTAAAAATGAATAATTATGATAAATTATTTTTAATCATAAATTATTTTTAATTAGTTAGATTTCAAATGATTCACGTAAAAATTTCATCTTCAACAAAAAATTTCAACAATATTTTTAAAACTGACCCGAAGTTAAATCGATAAGACAAGAGATTTAAGGTTTAAAAGTTCAACCAATATTAGACCGTGATAAAATTCGCTAAAGATTGAATAAAAATAAAGAATTTGAATTATGATTAAAAGATATCGAACTTATATATCAAATAATTTGAAGTTTAACTAAAAAAGATATTGTTAAATAAAAATGAATCACTTGTTTTTAGCTAATAAAAACTTGTTAATTTTCAAAAATTGACCGATTAATTAATAAATTGATCAGTTTTTAACAACAAGAGTAATTAAAATAAATTGAGTCACGGTTCAAAGTTTTTACCGTTGAATCGGTCGAACTTGTTGAATTTTTTAAATATTGATTTTCAAGTTATAAAATTATAGATTATTCCTTTTATACAAACTACTTTAATTATTTATGCATTTTTAATATCAAACTTATCTAATTTTTTAACGGTTAGATCATATTAAAAGGGGTAATTATTAAAAATCACGAACTTAATATATTACATAACTAAGTTAAATTTGATTATAAAATTCATCAACTATACAAATTAAGCTTAAAGTAATACAAATTTCATTTCATGCCACTTGTAATATTTATTGAATTGTATCTTTATGTGATTTAGGAGAAGATAAAGTTATTCTTTTGTGACTAGAAAATCATGAATTTGAGTAACAAAAATAGCCTCTTTGTAAAATATAAAAAGAAGACTCTGTATAATTATAGAGAACCATAGTGTGAGAAGGACATGATCAAACAAAGAGGGAAGGTTGGAAGATTGTTTAGGGCCACCATCCGGACAACTGTGTATGGTATGTGCCCTATAGCCGACACTGCTACAGTGTGATCTGGCATTGTATTAGGCTCTTGCACGTTTTATCATTTTTTTATTAACCTGGTTTTATAGTGTCTCTCTTAATCCTTTGACCAACTTTCTGCAACATATACTCTTCAATTTGTAGACATTTTAATGACAGCAAAAGGGACAAGTTCTGTTTCTGGCTTTCTGCTAATGCTTTATTCTGAATTCTCCCTAGAAAACAATTCAGAGAATAAGAGATTGAATCATATCCGTTGGCTTTTCCAAGTTTGGGATCATTGACAGTGACTAATAATCTCATTCATGATCATAAACAATCAGTTATTGAAAAGTTAACAACTGAAATTTTACTTCTGAATTGAACAAGTACATGGGATCTAATGTTTTTCTTCTTACATTTGTAAGGGGAGGGATTTTAACATCCTATAGATTATGCATCAAATCACTAATTTACTACAACCTGCAAAGCTGGTTTCTTGCGAACCATCCTATTAGTATATATTTATCCCAACCAACTAGATCTTCATTAAGGGTTGTGTTCAGACCCACTTGTGGAGGAAACAACAACCACATGATTTTCTTCAGTAGAACTGGCTTTGAACTAATACCATGTTGCAACAAATGAGTGCATGTATAAAGGCGTGACAGAGTATGGCTGCCGTGGGTAGAAAACGCACAACAGTTTGGTCAACATTGGCAAGAAAACCTGGAAGAGAATGGCTAGAGAAAATTGGAATAGCACAGGATGCAAATTCACATGGCAATCACCGGAACAGTTCTGGAAATGACCACATTATGAACTTTGCGAAAATGTCAGATTCTAGAAAATCAATATGTGCAGCTCGGCCAATGAATGAATTCAAGTTCTTCCCGTAAGCAGTGGTGTCAAAGTTGACATCACAGCGCATGAACTGCCGATGCTCAGATGTAGGAGCCCGTATCTGATCCATGCAATTATTCAAGATCTCAAGAAACACTTTGCCCCTTTTCGAGTGGTCCATGGAAGCAGCTCGGCACAGCTCAATTCTAGCAGAATGATATGGCACATAACCATCCTGAAAGAAATATAATAAGTTGATCAGCATAAGAAGATTTTGAGGAACAATGTCATGACAAGCAGCAGCTCCAATTACATAACATTCTGAAGTTCTTGGATTTTATTGTTGTTTCTTTTCAAATTTCTTTTCTTTCTAGCATGGTCAAATCTCATGTTTTTGTTTGACATTCAAAAAGTGAATACAGGATGCATTCTTTAAATATAACTAAAGATTTCAGAAAAGTTCTTCCCAGGAATAGTGATGATCAAGGGGTACCTGAGGTGAAGAAAGCAGTATTATATGCCTGAAATTTTCCAGTGTCTTTTGCTGGACAAACCAAAGAACCGTGTCAATTCATCAATCAAAATTAGAAGTTAGCACTTCAATTTCGTATCAATTAGCAGTGTGATTACCAGGTAAGGGAGCTAAACAGCAAACCATTTCTCATGTACAAGAGAGAGAAGATATCTCTATGTGCACAAACGAGTAAAAATTATAGGAAAACTATTATTAACAGTCACTACCTGACAAAGTCTGTACAGGAAAGTATTTTGAAGATCAGGATCATCTGTGAATGTTAGCTGATGAATGCATTGTGTTCCCTTGAGCTTCTTCAAAAGCCACAACCCAGAGTTGAATAAAGAATTTTGATTATAAAGGTACCCCAAATGAGGACCAGATATTGAAACATACGTGTAAAGGAATCTCAAGTATGGTTCCATAATGCTTTCTGTCACAGAACAAGTGCAAAGCTAGCATCAAACCACAACCCATAGAAACACATGGCAAGCCAATGCAATTATTGTATACCTGCTAATGCTGTCCTTATAATGATATTTCCAATGGAATGTCCAACAAAGCTAAGCTTGATATCTCTTAAGGCACCAGATCTTGAATATCTATCCATTTTCTTTTTAACAAACGATATAACTTCCTCTGCCAGCCTTAAACCCATCTCTCTGAAGTCTCCAGATGTTTTGTCTTCATTAGCCTCGGACATTAGAAACTCTACTTTAGGATCTATCAAAAGCCACTGGTTCCGAACAAGCCTTAAATCCAGATGATGTCCCTAAAATGATAGAATCATTCAAAAATCAATATATAGGAACAACATTCTGTCTCTGCGTGGAATTCCAATTAGGGAATTAAATTGTTTTTGAGTAAAAGAGAGCATAGATGAAAAGAATGAAACAAAAACAAACGTCTAACATTAAGAAACACACAGACATGCAAGACTTGCCTGAAAGCCATGCACAAAGACTACAACCTTCAAGGCACGATCACTTTGCTTTGGAGGTGCAGATATATTGTTTTTACTATTGCTACTAAATCCACTCAGTAAACCAAGTGAATCTAATCGATCCACATTTCTAAAGTAGGAATTTTCACTAAAAGTACGCCGTGGTGCATTTATCACACGCTCTATGATAACAATAGGAAGTCGTAGAGGATCTCCAAATATGTACATGTCTTGAAGCGATCGACTATTCATCTGTATAGTATTAAAACAAATCATCAGCTAGCAGAAATCTAGAATATGAGGAAGATGACAACAGCAAATCAGCTTGGTCTTTATGTGGTAGCTCACCCTCATTTGGGCTATACTTCGCCGGTGAAGTTCAGCACGGGTTGCTGCAGTCTGGGAAGGCTGTAGAGAAGAAACTAAGGACGTAAAGATCATGGAGTACAGGATTCCTTAATGAGTATGATAGAAAGACCAAAAAACAGCATTGAATACATGATAAATCAAAACTTGCAGACAAGAGTACAGACATCATCAGCTAGCTTCCTCAAAACAGAAACTCTTTTATGAACACCAGGGTTACAAATGTCATCACCCCCACTACTGATATACTGATGTGGCATCTCAACCTTAGAGTATACCATCCATATTGACCATTCAGCCCTTCGATCTCTAGCCCATGCATCACGTAACACTTCTAGTACTTTTGTCTTGTTGGACCTGGAATTAAGCAAATAGATCCCCACTTCAATGACTATAAATGATAAGATCATAACAAAGGCTAAAGTATTGTTTCTATTAAATGCAAAGACTAATAGCATATTATGGAATGCCATTTGAAAAGATGCACAAGTAGTTTGTACAAAGTGTATGAAGTAGGAAATCACCATGCTGCTAAAATTCCTTGCTAAAAGGTTATATAGAAAAGAAAAACCCTATAAATCTGATAAGCAAGATCTCTGGTAGTAAGAGATAGGATGAACAGAAAATATCAAAGTAATAAAGAAGGATGAGAAGGAAAAATGTAAAATAGAAATCGAGGCTATAACCACACTTTAATGAAGGCAGTATCTAATTCGGAAGATAAAGGTCTCAATAGGAAACCAAAAACAAGTGTTTAAACAAGATCACCAGTCCTCAGCAAGTCTTATCATCCAGCAAATGTGAGAACCAAGTCAAAATCGTTCAACAGAAGGGCAACAAGTGGTCATGACAACCATGCCAAATCACATGATTTTTGACATTGTAAACAGAAACAAAATCGCAAATCCAAACACAATGATAACATCAAAATAGTATAAACTAAATGCACCATTTCAGTTCATTTTTGCAATTTATAGAAGTTTTCTTCAAGTACTCTACCAACTCCAGCTCACTTAACCCCTTTCTAAAAATGTTAAACAACCGGTAACCATTGTAAGTATTTAAATAATGATGTTGCCTGATGCAGAATTTAATAATTACAACAAACCCTATCGATGATCAATAAGTCTGAATTGCAAATGTAATTCTAAAAATACATTAAGTAGAAAATTAAGAAAGAAAAAGAATATGGAAGTTAACAACGACGAAATTGATATTCATCCTCTTGTCCACCATATAAGCACACAGAAATCATACATCTCTTTGAGTCACCATATTTTTCTGAGTCGTAAATAAACCATATTATATTCTGGGAACATGTTCATCAGAAGATATGAGAAGAGAAAATACTGCTCTGTTTAATTAAACACAACTAGATTGCTAACAAGTCACCTTATGTATCAAGTCTCACAACAGTGAGCACACTAATGCTAGCAATCATATATCTAAATCAATCCAAGAGAACGTGTTAAGCTTCAACTGAAAATTATATATTGCTGTAAAGTAAACCTGTGGAATTGCAGAAATATGTTCCATAAGTATGATAATTGAGCACCTAGTGCGTGAAATGCGTTTGACACAGCATCCTCAGTTGAAATATGGGCAAGCCTATTGCTTTCAGAAGCTATGGTACCATTTGCTTTCTGTTCCATAAAAGAAAGAAAGTGTTAAGCAAACAAAATACAAATGTAAGAAGGCAATAAAGAATAGCCTGCAATACAAATTAAAGCAAGGACCTTAGGAATATTTTGTCGCTTGTCTGGTCTCGAAACTTCATCATTTGAAGTATCCATACTAGCTTGTAAGACAGAATCAAGCATCTTTATATCATCCATGTTGGATATAAATTCTGTTAAGTCAATTGGTTGGTGAGTTGCTTGGCTAAGTTTTCTTAGGTCTTCAAGCAATGTATCACGAGCAACTAGAAATGCTTTAACAAGCTTAGCCAGCTTCACATCCATAGAGGATGCCTTATTCAGGTCCTGATGAAAAACAAAATTGTTCCAACACATGGAAGAAACATCTGACTAACAGTGAAGAGCCATAAATAAAAACTCACAGGGACCTCAAAACTGATGAAAGGCGTGCTGATTGTGATGCAATATGACAACACACGAGAGAGAATCAGCATGATATTTTTATTGCAAGTTAGAAACTTCACCAGGGTTATCATATTGAATATCTAAGCGCACGCTAATTCTTCAAAATCAGGATCAAATTCATTGGTTTGGTTTGGATAACAAAACAAGTGCATCTACCCACAAAACATGACCCTCCTCCAGGTAAAATACATTTTGATCACACTTTGTGAAGTGGGGGTCATGCACATTAGAAGCTGGTTTGTTTTCCAATGTGTTTATTTATATGGTACCAAAAAGAATCTGGACATGCATTCAATAATTTGTATAATCCGATTCTGACTAATGCACAATATGAACATACGCTGTTGAAAGAGAAAAATGATGAATTATAGATATCTGTATGGTTAACAAGATATAAAAAAGAGTATCCTGCATGAACATACTTGATTCAAAGCATCAATAGTTCCAACAGTGAAATCTTGAGTACTGCTAGAACCAATGCACTAATCCAACTCAACAAGTTACTCAAACAGAAGATAAATATAAATCACAAGACAGAACATCAATTGTTTCATACAAGAAATGCGACAAACCTGGATACCTTCATGTGAGAAGCAGCTCTTAACAGACTGATGTGCACAGTTGCATCAACTAGAACAGAATGAAATGAATCAAAATGGACAGGACAGTATGAATGCAATCCAAGTAGAGCTTTAGGAGGAATTCGAAATTCATGAACTGCAACTGAGGATGAGTCCAAGTAACTCAGCAACTCAGCTCTGCATAAGAGCGTTACATTCGTTATTCAAGCCCAACCTTAGATGCAAATGTAAAGCCAAGAATGGAGCAAACATCAAGGCACGCAATTGCCAAACAAAAATTCATCAAAACTCACCCACTGGTGGTTATGGGCGCCTGCAAAAGCTCAAATTTCAAAATAACAGCAGACTTGGAAGGAACCTGCAAATTGCATGCCATAGAAGTATCAAGATGAGACAGTCATGGGTAAATTTCCCAAGGCTATTATCACAATAACCACCAAGAAAGTTACCAGCCTTCACATTACTCCAAGCATAACTAAATATCACAATTAGATTGATGGGCTAGTGTTTGACTCCACTGCAAAAACTATGAAAGTGGGAAAGATGTGATTTGTTTTCTGCAGAAAACCAGGTTATCTTAACCATTACGTTAAGTAGAGTTTGGTGTTTTGACATTAATTATATATTAGAGGAAATAAGTGACAATTATAATATCATCATTTAAAATGCACGTACATGCTACCTTCACAAAGATGGTTCGACCTTCCATGGTGCAATTCCAAAATAAGAAACACTGCTCTTATGTTGGCAATTAGCTTAATAGCAAAGACCTCGACACCATAGAACCTGCCACATCTCTTTCCAACTATAAATTTCACTTGCTTAATCTCCAGCATTTCTCGTCACGAGATATATGTTAATTTCCCCATTTCTTATTTAACGTATATACGAAATCTTATTAAGAGGAAGAGAGAAGGGTTACCTTAAAATTCCTGAGAGAAAAGTTAAATGAGATCATAATACATAGGCGAATGTCCTGCCTCGCATATTTAATTCGAAAAGGCTGAGTTGAGAAACTGTTTTCCTTGTCATTAATCCTCCATACTCCAAGCATTTCATCAGAACCCAAATCAGGAGCTACAGCCCAAGCAAACATATGTCAATGAAAATCTACCAACAAATACTGTCATTTCAACTGTTTTTTTGGAACTCAACTACCCATTTGCCTCTCTATTAAGCCCACATAATTTTAGGAGGAGCAGAACTATTACAAGGAAGAAGAACACAGCATTATGTTTCTCAAACTTAAGGAAGTGAAAGGAAAACGAGTACCTTCGTATTGAACAACCCGTGAAGGAAATCCCAACGCAGCATATTCAGTATCTTCCCATCTCATATTGACCTTAATCTGATACCATCTACAATTTTTTTTCCGAAGCATAACAAAAAAGAAAGAATTAACATAATCAGACAACCTCATACAACATTGGCTAAAAAGACAATTAACTGTTGAAAAGAAACGAAGAGGAAACACAAACCCTTGTTGAAAAAGGTCGAGGTTGTGAAACCTATGAATGTAGATTGCAATTTCTTGCATAGCATCCGACATAGAAATCGGCTGAATTTTATTATTATTATTATTAAGCTTTGCATCAGGAGCCATTTGTTCTACCCTCCTAAAAGCATAAGACGGCCGGTAAGTATAAAAGGGCTCGTCGAAGGCGCATCTTTGGGCTAAAAAATCAGAGTTTCATGTTAGACACTCTTTTTTAGAGTACCCAAAAGGTGCCGCACATCGGTCTTCCCCGAAAACTCCCAGTAACTAAGGTAAATAACGTAAAAAAATCACCCTTTTCTGCACCGGTTCCGGAAGAGCGAAGAAGAAGGGGATGTTTTGTTAATAGGAAAATTCTTTTTCATGTGGGTCCACTTCGATCAGACTTTCCGGAAGTTCACACTCCAGCTCGTCCCGCATATCCTCCAGAAATGAAATCAAGGCATTTTAGGAATTCTGGTTGCAGGAATTATTCAACAGGTCAGGATTAGCCGAAACTACTTGTTGAAACTTGAAAGAGAGCATAACAGAAAGTCGAGCAAGTCAATTGCAATCGTAATTAATTATTCAATCATCGTACACGTTGAAACATTATGTTCTTCCCTCGAATAAGTACGTTGGGTTGAACTAATTTCGGATTTTTCTCCAACTTCCATGAGACGCCACGTGGCACTTCTATTCCATCACGTTTCACCATCTCTACTATTTAATAATTAATATACTTCCCCTAAAAGCACAAAAAGAGGGGGAGGATTGTGTGAAAGGTCGTAGGTTCAAATTAGGGGAAGAGTAACCTTTAATAAGGTGATGTAATCTTTTTAATAGTGGCCTATTTTTTTGGAGCAGGTACTCTTACTATTGTCTAGAATTAATATTACGAGTCTTTGTCTAAAATTAATAATAATAATAATAATAATAATAATAATAATAATAATAATTTTAAATTAATAAAACCATATAAAAAAAAATGTTTGTATCTTAAAGAAACTACATGTATCTTCTTGGCATACATATCTATAAAAGCTTGGACTAATAGGGCATGAAACGACCATCATTTGGCTTATCCTGATGACGAGGAGTGACTGCAGAACTGTCCTTTTTCATCAATATCCCACAAAATGATTTCATCCAAGGCACAATGATGTGTAAATGATGAAACATTAGGGTCGATTGGCTTTTAAATTATTTTATTTTATTAAAATAAATAATAATTTTTATTTAAGAATTAATATTTATTTTAAATATATTTTAATTATTAAATTAAATTTTATT
>JANQAP020000086.1:5429512-5439529 GCA_026874005.2 Erythroxylum coriaceum
CTGATATTCTCTTACTTCAATTAACATTTCTCATTATCAATGCGATGCAGTAAATAACTAATAACTGGTGTTTGTAGCTGTGGAAACATTAGAAGTTGCTGAAATTTGATGGATTCTCAGCGAGAATCTTATTTGTAGGTTTGGCATGAAGAGGGAAAATGGATTTTGTACTCAACGAAAAAGAGATAATTGACAAGACTTAGCATGTCAACAACTTGAAAATGGAGGAATGCTAGAGGAAACCTAACCAGCAAAATATCAACTTTCTATAATTCTGCATTTCAGTTTCTAGGCATAGAACATATTATAAAGGATTCACCTCAGAAGAGTATATATGTTATCAAGCTTGAATAGAAATATCAACTACTATACCTAAATGGTAGGAAACTTTAAGTGGCCCATGTTGAATGTTGGTGCATACAAACACTTATCTATGTCTGACTCTGAACTCAGAAGATAAATGAGTTGCATCTTTTAATTTGGTATGATTATAGTCTTACTATTAGCTTGATACTTAATTACAGTTTAAAGTTTTCTTTCCTTTTAATCAGATTTGATAAGATAATAGCAAAAGAAATTCCTTCTTCTACTGTATACGAGGATGAGAATGTATTAGCTTTTCGGGACATCAACCCTCAGGCTCCTGTTCATGTTTTAGTCATTCCTAAGTTCAGGGATGGATTAACAGACCTTGGAAAGGCAAGTTTTTGTCTTTGTCCTTTTCCTTTTGTCTGCTGGCATAAACATTACTCCCCTTTTCAGTCCAAACCATGATTTGTATCACTGGAATCCTACAATCATGTGAAATTCGTCTCCATTTCAGGCCGAACCCCGGCATGAAGATATACTAGGTAAGCTTCTTTATGCAGCCAAAATAGTGGCAGAAAAAGAAGGGATCCTGGAAGGTTTTCGTGTTGTTATCAACAATGGCCCTGATGCTTGTAAGTTTATTGTTTCTTCTTCTATGCTATTTGCAGTTTTTGACTTTATACTGTCTGATCGTAGTTACGCTGACTCACCCATACACTCTCTCTGAAGGTCAATCTGTTTATCATCTCCACTTGCACGTTTTAGGTGGAAGGCAAATGAAATGGCCCCCAGGTTAGACACACCAGTTTATTTGTGGCATTCTGGCCACTTTTCCTCCATTCCTGCGGCTAACTCAAAGGGGAAAAGAAGTGTAAACTTCCTAAATGTTTCAATCTGTTTTTTGTGTCCAACACAATCCTTCTTTATGTGAAAAGAGCCTCTACGGGAGACCTTTCTTGGTTTTGGTCGGACATTAGCATGAAATTTTATAAGAATACTCCCTGGAAGGTAGTAATACATGTATTACAGACTTGGATTGCCAAACGATGGAATCTATGGAGAGTTTTTGTTATCAAGGGATCCTCCTAGATTCTGACAGAGATGCTTAAGCACATTTTTTTCCATTATATATCAATCATTACGTTCAAAAGTGAAAAAATTTGATTAACTTTAAGGTAACTTATTGAATGAAATTCACAAATAATATCCAAAGTCCACAATTCCATAAAATGGGCATAAAAGGCCATGCATGAATTGGTAAAAGAACAAATAGATGGGAGCATGGAAATTATTCGCCCTTGACAAAGCATCAGGAACTAATTTAACAAATAAAGATAACTTATGGAAACTTTATTTTGAACAATGTACAGATCGATACAAGTAGTAAGAACTAAACAAGGTTTCTGATGAAAGAGACGGAAAGGAAACAACTATTGTGAGTGTTTTGACATGTGCTTTGCGATACAGACTACGAACTTTGCGGGGAAAGATCATGTGAGAACTTTACAACTACATGTGCAAGAGTGCTTTAATGAGAATTTCAGTGAACTTTGCGTATGATTAAAATAGGCATCTATGACTAGAGCAGGAAAAACTAAAATCTCATAATAAATAAGAAGTGCGCACTACTATCATCGCCAGGAAAGTCTGTTTCTCAGTTATGGTCGATGACTGCCTACACTGTTGTTGCATGTTTCAGTATCCAGAAAACTGAAATATCTGGCATCATACCAAGCTTGGAGGCCCAGTCTTGTTTGTACACAGACAAGAACAATCTGGTTCTGTTAAATCCCTCTTGACAAGTCGCTTGTCACGGTTAATCATCAACTTGATAATAGGTAGTTTGCGTCCAATTTGGCGCCATATTTCATTCACTGTTCCATTTTGACTCCCGTACTCATAATAATCCTTCACCTGAATCACACCATTCCAAGTTACAAATTAACATCTTATCCATCACATGAGTGCCATGAAATTATTAATCAAACAGAGTAGAATCAACCATAATAAAAAGTTGAGAAGGTTTGATATGAGAAGATCTGAAAATGATTACTTACTGCTCTTAGTTCTCTTTGGTACTCAAGAATCCTCTCTTTTTTCACTGATCTCAGTAACTTAACAAGATAACCCGGCTTCAAAGAAACTGTGGTCGAAACAAAAATGGCAATCTTTCTGTAATCGATCACATCTTCAAAGGGCAACTCAATACTGTCACTGACTATCACTGGAACACACAAGCTAACAATGGAATCAAACAGGCGGCAAGCTGATGGAGTATCACCAGCAGGATTCAAACAAAACTTTGATGTATGCATTCCATGAGTAGCTGCACGTCTGTTCTCCCTCGATTGTGTTCCATGTTTTATCATTACATCACTCTCATTCTCAAGCATCTGGAATAGCAAGTCACGAATTTTCCCTCCCTAAAAAAAGAACCCAAATTAGTAATCAGCTTAAACTTTCCTTCTATCCAAACATAAACACGTGGAAAAATGGACAAGCACAACTTTTTCATAATTATGAGCAAAAATGTTAAGAATATGCATTCAGTTGGAGACACTCACGTCTTTGCGGTACCGATTACCCATGAAGAACAAAAGGGTCTTCCGATTCTCAACCCCAACATCACCATTATAAGTATTGATCCTATGCGCATAAGGAACGATCACGTCCTTGACCAAAGACCCCTGGTCGGGTCTAACCCTGCCGAAGTCCGAAAGCAATAGAACTGCATTCTTTACCCGATCCAATACCCGATACAGGGCATTCGGATCCCCGGTAACGATCACGTGATCTCTCCCATTGTTCCTTCTCCAGTACTCCTGATTCTCCAACCACTCGACCAACTCATCCTGCATGGCTTCGTCGCTGTAAACCCTCGCCGTCGTCGCGGCGCCGACGGGGTTCACTATCAAACTCAGCGACGAGAACACGGGCACGTAAAAAAAGTCGGCTTCTTCCGGATCACTGACTTTCTCAACCGGAGACCCGACCCTATCCCCTTGCGGCCGGTTCAGATCCGAGAATAAATACCACTCTCCCATGTGTTGGTGGCCTGGGTACCTAGCTTTTGACACATCGCTCGACCCACGCGCCAACGCGTGATGCTCGATGATCCCGGTGGTGAACTTCGCAGGAAGATCGTACATGAAAACCTTCACTTTGCTGTTATCATCAGTGTTAGTCTGCAACTGCCTTTCGGCGAAATCGGGGAAGTTTTCGCGGGAAATTTTACCATCGAAGAGAGAGGAAGGAGGAGGATCCGTGGTAGGGTTAAGGAAGGTGTTAAAGAAAACGTAAGTCGCGAGGATGAAGAGGGCGGAGCAAATTAGTGTTTGCTTGAGCAGAGACGATTTCCGCGCCATTGAGGTTTGTGCGTTACTCTTTCTAGGAGATCTTTTAAAATTTCTGGGTTTGGAGGAGAGAGCGGCGGATCTCTCATTCATTCCAGTTCCCGCCGGCTACCGCTACAACTCCGGCGAACAAGCGGCATATACATACAAAGTTCACAAAAGGATCGAAGAATAAAACCATATTTTATAATCGTTTAAGAGAAATTTTATAATAGAATAGAAAGGGAGGATTTTATATTATATCTTAAGCTAAAAGCTTAAATTAGCGCTTAATTTTTTAAAGTTTGATCAATTTAGAATATTAATTTCAAACCAGTTCATTTAAGTACTCTAATTTTACGAATTTATTCAATTAAAGACTTTTTTGAATAAAAATTATAGCGTACTTACAAGCGCCGTTACATTAAACAACGTGGCACCATTACCCTTAAAAAAATGTCAAATGTTACATATAAAAGAGTAAAAGGTTTTAAGTTTTAACCTAAAATTTCGTAAATTTTCGTTAATTCTGTAAATTTCGTAAAGTAAAAACAGATAAACGAAAAATTTACAGAAAATCCTAAATCCCATCATCGCTCCCCTCTTTGATGCATCTTCATTGTCGGCCATTCCGCTCTAGTCTTCGTGCAAGGGAAATCTTGCTTGGTTCACACATCTTCACCAAGGGTTGCCCTCGCCAGATTCGCACTTTATCGTTAGTTGAAGGGGTTGTGTTGGTTGGTTGACGAATCTTCATCGTCCTTCGATCCACGCTCCACTCTTCATTGAAGGGGTTGGCTTGCTTGGTTCACGCATCATTTCTTGAAACTAAGATAAGTCTTACAATTAAAGTAATAGTCATTAGACTTAAAAGTGGTAAACATTTGATTCAATAAGGTCTGAGGTTAGAGAAGTGGTTGGAGTGGTAAAAAGAAGTCTGAGGTTAGCGTAGTTTAAGGAAGAGAGTATGAATGAGATGGGTAGAAGCAAATTGATATTAGTTTTCATCTTCTACCGAAGATGGTCAGTTGCAGAATGAGTAGCTGCTAAAACTAACTGGTTTTCTTTTGTGTTCTAATTCGTAGAAAAATTCTTCTTTCTTACCAATCAGAGCACAATAGAAAACTAATTGGTCCAACAAAATCTTAATTTGATGCTTTTAATTCCGTTACCCTCCCACATCCTTTTTGCTTTGTTAGTGGGAGTATTTGTCGTATGAGTGTGTTTTTGTTTAATTGCAATTGATGTATTGTTTTTATGTTGTTGTTTGCAATACTCTAACTATCATTTGATGATAACATAAAGTTCTGATTTTATTAATCTAGTATTAACTTAAATATGAAAGACTCTAATTACTAGTAAGTTAAAGTTGATGTAACAATTAAATTGAATAAGGATTGCATTTAAACATTGAGTCATAATAAACCATTAGAACTTAGTAAATTGGTTGATGGAATTGTTATGAATATGTTAAGGATCATGTGATGTGCTAGCCTTGAAGTTTTAACTTTCACTTCAGTGTTTCCTTTCAACATTCTGATTGAGTGTTTTCGTTTTCCTAGAGTTGGTTTTTTCGGTTTGGCAGAATGACATTTGATGAAGTAACTCTGCGGTTTCGCCATACGGGATGTTTTGTTAATGTGGGTGATAATGCTATGTATGAGGATGGTTTTGTGGATGAAATTGAATTTGATCTTAACTTACTGAGCTATTTTAAACTAGTTGGTGTATGTAAAAGAAGTGGGTATAACAATGTGAAGAAGATATTTTATTTTATGCCTGGTTTTGAATTATGTAATGGTTTGAGAGTTGTACAAGATGATGCTAGTCTGTTAGATATGGTTAGTCAGATGATGGGTACGGGTGGTATTGATATTTATATTGAACATAGTCTGGATATCACTGATGAAGTGATTGAGGATGATTGTAATGAGGTTAATGAGGGTAATGTAGTTAAAGAAAATGGTGAGGATGTTAATAATGTAGTTGGAGGTAATGTAGACAATGTGCCAAATGTGGAGGATGAAAATGATACAGATATGAAGTTGATACAAATATAGAGGTTGAAGAGGATGAAGAGGATTTAGAGCCACCAAATGAAAGTAATGGTCAGGGTGTAGATGATGAAGATGAATTAGAGCAAGGAGAAGAAAGTAATGGTCCGGATGAAGATGTTGAAGAGGATTTAGAGCAATAAGATGAAGGTAATGATCCTAATGAAGATAATAGACCACATGAAGCTAATGCAGGTGATGTAAATGATGAAGATAAGGTAGTTTTGTCTGAATATTTAACATTGATGAATATGGAGAACTTGTTAGTGATCTATATGATATGGTAGATGATGCTACTAGGAGAAAATGGAAATACCTTGTTTATGATGAAAATGCAGCTGAGCCTTACATTACATTAGGGATGATTTTTCTTAGTCATTTGCAATTTAAATGTGCAGTGAGTTTGTTGTCCATTAAAACAAATAGGGCTGTCATGTTTACCAAAAATTAGCCCAACTTTGTTTAAGGTAAATGTAGGACTAAGAACTACCCTTGATATATATATGGAGCATTTAATAGGAAGCTGTAGTCATTTCAAGTTAGGAAATTCAGGAACAATTATGACTGTAATAGAGTATATACAAATCATAGGATGAGCATCAGCATCTTAGCTGACTTGTTGAAGGATAAGCTTACAAGGGAGTCATTTATAAAGAATGATGATATAAAATTTTACGTTAAGGATTGTTTAAGTGTTGAAGTGTTCATGAGTATAGTGAGAAGAGCAAAGAAAAAAATAGTAGACAGTGTTGTGATTGAAAAGATGTAGACTTGTATGTTTCGTATTGTATTGCTTTTTGAAAGAATTGTATATTGTTTTACATGTACCTAGAGGCCTCAATATGTACATAAGATTCTCTAATAGATTTTACACAAAGAATGACAACTCATACAAAATTACTATAAGTGAATTTGTTATAACAGTTTCTGTCTTCTAAAATCCTTTGGACCATGCTCTCCTGTGTGTGGATGTATGATAGGCTTTGATGGACCTCCTGTTCTGGACTCTTATTTTGCGTTGATGGGCTTGAATTGATATTAAGTGATGTGAGCTCATTTCTTTGCTCACCCAAGTTACTTTGTAGACTACTTCTCGTAATATCTCCACTCAAACTCAACCTAGGATTCCTAACTAGATTGAGTTTGGAAATCAGATGGTTAAGGCGAACAACTGTCATGAGTTTAGTCAATAGGTCGGCTATCTGATCAGTAGAGCTCACATATTTTACCTCTAGGGTTCCATCTGAGATTTTATCTCTGATAAAGTGCACATCTATCTCGATGTGTTTGGTGCGAGAGTGAAAAACTGGGTTTTTTGAGAGAGAACAAGCTCCGTTGTTATCACACCATAAAACAGGTTTGTGAACGGTAGTAAAATCGAGCTTAGACAGGAGTGAAAGAAGCCAGATTAGCTCAATAGAGATTTGAGATAGGGCTCTATATTCGGCTTCAGTACTTGATCGAGCCACGACTTGCTGTTTGTTGGAGTTCCAATACACCGGATTCCCCCTAGGAATACACAATCATCGGATGTGGACTTCCGATCGTCCGGAGAGCTAGCCCAGTCTGAGTCACTAAAGGCATGAAGATCTAGAGGAGTCAACGAAGGTTTGAAGTGTAACCCGAGATGAGATGACCCCTGAAGGTAACTAAGAACTCGTTTTAAAGCAATCTAGTGAGGTTGTAAAGGATTTGAGAGAAACTGACTCAGTTTATTTACAATATAACTGATGTCAGGTCTTGTATTGCAGAGATATTATAAGGCACCAACCGAACTATGATAGACAGAGGGATTGTCAATAGGAGAGCCATCATAGAGGGAGAGCTTGTGCTTGTGGAGACCGGAGTGGAGCAAGGCTTGCAAGTCGCCATATTCGTTTTTTGAAGTAAGTCCCGAATATATTTGTGTTGTGATAGATAAAGCCCAGTAGAATTTCGATAAACTTCAAATCCTAGAAAATAGTTGATACTACCAAGAGTTTTGAGAGCAAACTGATTATGTAGCTTATCAATAATTGCCTGTATTGCTTGGGGATCATTCCCAGTGACTAAGATGTCGTAAACATAAACAAATAGAATGATAAGTGTAGCCTGATGTCTGAAGTAGAATAATGAAGTATTCGATTTGGAATTCGGAAATCCCCACTAGTTGAGAGCACTTTTGAGTGTGTGAAACCAAATCCTGGGGGACTGTTTGAGCCCGTATAGGGCTTTTAACAGGCGACAGACATGTGTAAGATGGGTAGGACCTCGAAACCTTGAGGCTGGCTGATGTAAACCTCTTCTTGTAACTCGCCATGTAGAAAGGCGTTGTTAACATCGATTTGTTATATATCCCAGTGGTGTGATACAGCCAGTGAGAGAACAATTTTTATAGTTAAAGCTTTTACCACCGGACTAAATGTTTCGGTGAAATCAACCCCAAGTGTTTGATTAAACCCTTTAGCAACAAGGCAAGCCTTATGCTTTGCCACAGACCCATCAGCATGGTATTTGATCCGAAATACCCATTTTGTGCCCAGAACATTCATATGGGATGCATATGGCACTAATTGCCAGGTCCTGTTGTGATTCAAAGCATCATTTTCATTCTTCATAGCTAGTTTCCAGGTAGGATCATTTAGAGCTTGGGAAATGGAATCAGTTCTTGTGTAGAACAGGGAATGAGGGCAGTGGTGTATACTTTAGGCTTATATATACCAGTCTTTGATCTTGTTTGCATAGGATGGGTAGGCAGAGGTGTGGTAGTAGGTGGAGCAATGTGTGAAAGATGAGGACAAGAAACAGATAAAGGAGTAGATAAAAGTGGAGAGGAGTGCCTTGAATTGACCTGTTAAATGGAGTTGCAGGAGCTAGAACAGAGAGGGGTAAAGAGCTGTGAGATCTTGAAGCAGAAGGTTGTTGTTGTTGTGAAAAAAGAGCTGGATATGGAAAGTCCTCTTCATTAAATTCAATATGGCTGGAGATAAACATTTGACCCTTGGCATTAAGACATATATAGCCTTTGTGATGGGGACTATAGCTTGAAAATACACACTTAGAAGTGTGAAAATTGAGTTTATGAACAGAGTTGTAACGTAGATAGGGAAAACAACTACAACCAAAAGGTTTTAGATGCATGTAATTCTTCTTTTTGTTGTATAGCCTTTCAAAGGGTGATTTATTGTGGAGTGTGGAGGAGGGTAAATTATTGATAAGGTAGGTAGCAGTAGAAAAGGCTTCGAGCCATAGGGTTAAGGGCATATGGGCATGAGAGGGCAAGGTGAGGCCCATTTCTGTGATGTGACGATGTTTCCTTTCGGAAACACCATTCTGTTGATGTGTATAGGGGCAGGTGAAACGGGGTGTAATGCCATGTTGACGTAAATAAGGCAAAAAGGCTTTATATCCCCCCCCCCAAAATGTCTGTGTGAATAGCCCTAATCTTTAGCTCAAACTGAAGTTCTATATGAGTTTTGAATTTAATAAATGTTGATAGAGCTTCAGATTTAAGTTTGAGTGGATAAAACCAGGTAAACCTTGAGTAGGCATCAATGAAAATGATATAATATCAATGTCCAGCAGAGGATAGGTAGGGTGAGGGTCCTTATATATCTAAGTATATAATTTTAAGTGGGTTGTTGGCTATTATATCATGATTTGCAAAAGGTAGCTGATGAAGTTTACCATATTTACACGAGTCACAAAAATTGACATCATTTAGATTAATAGGTAAATTCATTGACTTTGCTACAAGATTTGTACACTAATGGATGGATGTCCAAGTTTGGCATGCCAAACATTTGCATTAACATGAGCAACATTTGCTTCAACTTGATTTAAACTAGTGTTAGAATTAACAGAACTTAAAGCTGTAGAGGTTTTAGGAGGAAATATAGAAGATACTCTGGGTGATGATTTGGACTAAAGTCTTTGTTTTGTGGTAGATGTAGGCTAGGTAGATGATGTTTTAAGGCTGTAAAGGCCATCCTGAAGCACTCCCCGAAGCAGAATCATTCCTGAAACCTTGTCCTTAAAGAGACAACACTCATCAAAAAATTCAACTACAATTTTATTATCCTTTGTCAATTTTGAAATACTCAAAAGATTTTTCATTATGGAAGGCACATGTAGTTTTTTTTAAGGCTAGAGGTGTATGTGTATTATCATGAAACTTAATGAATGATGAACCAATATGAGCAATAGGTAAAGCATTACCTTTTCCCACTGTTAGCTGCTCTTTGCCTCCATATTCTGAGTCAATGGACAGATTCTGAATATCTGCTGTAACATGGTTTGTAGCACCACTGTCTACAAACTATGTGGTGTCACTTATAGGTTCT
>JANQAP020000086.1:5509315-5520453 GCA_026874005.2 Erythroxylum coriaceum
AAACAACTTCACTTTGTGCGTAAGATTTAGCTAATCATTACAAATTTTAGGCTAACCCGCTCACAGAGAAAATAAACTTTTGAAAAAATGCAATGTTATTAATTTTCATTTATCCAAATTTTTCAGAAGACCAAGGCACTCTACTTTCATTTGAAAAAACTTAGATAAAAAGTTCATCAAATTTTGTTTTAAGGATCAACAATTTTTTTTTTGAAAATCAAAATCTTAAATCTTCTTAATAAACGGAAGTTATGCATGATATGCTTTTTAGACTCCATAGTCAATGACTAATCTCTTTTTTCTCCTCATTTCGTCTTTTTGTATGACTAGGATTAGATTATTCAAGAATGACCTTCACGTGCTATTTTGTTGAAGTTATTTGTAGACCATGCCGTTTTAAATGAGAACTCTCGATGATTAATCACGCTATAAATTCACCATTCACCTTACCATAGGTAACATCCTAACTAATTTCCTATCTCTCCCTTTCAGTTATAGGTAACATCCTAACTAATTTCCTGTCTCTTCCTTTCAGTTTGCGCTTGGACTAATTTGTAAATGACGAGACCAAATCCTAAAGATTCCCTCTTCAACTGAATTTATTTGAAGCTCATGAATTGATTTAATTATTCCATCTTGTATTTAATGAATAATTGATATTTTATTTTGTTTGATAGTTTCAATAAAGTCTCTCTTAGTTCAAGTTACCGCATTACTTAACTTTAATATTGCTATCTCTTAAGACATTAAACATAAACTACTAATAACTATATCAACAACACTGCTTCGGTCACAACATGATAAGCTGCGCTGCAAATCGTCTATTTAGCATATTCAATTTCCAATTACAAGGAGAGGACTCAAAACTGCAGAAACCATAGTCGATGGAGTAGGGCAAATCAATTGAGCTAAGCTCAATGACTGCTTGGCATCTGTATAAAACCAAATAAGCCAACCACTAAGGAATTTATTAACGATTGGAAAGGAACACACTAGCCATCCTTTGAGAAAAATATTATACAAATAACAAACAGCGAAGATTAAAGAGAAGTTACACACAAACCTAGGAATGGTCGCCCTGGTTCTTTTCCTTTTTTGGTACTGAAAGATTGTTTTCAAGCATAAATGATAGGTCATGCATCTGGGACATCAACATATTTACATCATCATCCTTTGAAATTGTTTGTCTACTAGAAAAATCGTTATCCTTTTCAAAGTCAGCAGTACCTCTATCTCCTGCTTTAACGCCAGCCATACTAAAACACGCAAAAGAACATATAATTATATACGCATGTATTTTGCAGCTTTTATAGAATGCGGATTATGGCAAACTCTTGAAGATCTTAATACTAAAGGTTCTTAACAAATGGAATCAAGATCATGAGAAGTAGATGCAATTACATCAATTAAAAGAAACCATATTCCATAGACATCTAATTAGCAAATCCATGAACTTTTTGTAGATCTATGATTGTAAGTGTAACCTTTAAATTTAGACTTGCATCCAACACCAAGTGAACACTCAGTTTCAACTCTCAGAAGGTTGGAGGCAGCTATTGGAATATAAGCTAATTTAGAATTACATAAAAGGTAGATGAAGTCAAGATCCATGAAGAGTACGCAAAGAAAATTTTGTTTCTTCACCCAAACAGTCTTTCCCGTCTCATGTTCACAAGGAGTAATGTGATACAACAAAAATGCAACATTTAGTTTCTTTAATCTAAAAGCTAAGGAGCAATGGAAATATTCCTTTGTCAACGCAATGCAGTTAAGAAAGTATCTTAAAGTGACAATGCCAAGACAGGTATGTCACCTTTTTAGAGTAGTGGATGAAAGCATAGCTCTGTACATACCTGTCCAAAACAGAAGTTTGGAGCTGCATATTGTTCAACCTGGCTGCATCATTTTGATTGTTGAACATCGCTGAGAAGAAATCTGGCTCTGACAAGTCACAAGAAAATTTTTAGTTCTGCCCAACACATTTGATACGTGATGTGTACTCAACAGAGGGTATCATGCCAGTCCTACCTTCTTTAAAAGTATTATTTGACGGCTTTTGTACACCGGCTGAACTTTTAAATTCTTTACAGGCATCAAAAGAGTCACCCTTTTCATTGATGGTTTTATTATCAGATACTGATGCAGGTTCAGCTGAAGGTACTTTTTGAACATCAGCTTTCTTTGAAGAATTAGAGGGAATATATGCACCAGTTGAGTACGTGAAATCATTCCAAGCATCAAAAAGACTATCATCATCATCAGTGATTGTAATACCAGTCACCTTGCTGATGCTAGTGGTCTGCCATTGATTATCATGAATCCACTCAACATTCATAGAATGATCTCTACCACCCTCCATTCCCCTCTGCTTATCATCCATGGCAACTTTCGCCTGGTCAGCTTTCCAAGCATTAGAATCATTCCATGAGCTAGAATCAAAATAGTCATCTGTTTTTAGTGCAGAAGTTTTATCCTCTATAGTTATGCAGTCATTCGCATCTTTTCCTGATCCAAAAACAGAGTCAATGTGGGATGAAAGAGTAATTGATGAAGCGCCCACAAAAGGATCACTCAGCTTGGTTTCCTGATGTTGACTTCCAGAACTAGCAGATTGAAACTCAGCCTCCCAACCAGAAAAAGAGTCGCCAATTACCTCATCTTTAGACCTTGAAACAATCTTTGAAGGCATAGCATTCTGAAACAAGCTTAGGTTGTCGTTAACTTTAAAGGCATCATTCTCTGCAGCTTCACGATGCTTGGTCACTTTGACGTGATCTTCAGATGATAAGGATGTGATATCTCCCTCAGCATCAATAAAGAAGTTATCAAGATCAACTCCTGCCAAATTTAAAGTAGCCAACTTTTGATCTGATGTCTTGTCTAAAACTCTGATCTCAGATCTATCCATCACTGTTGGCCATCTAATTTCTAAATCTAAAAGATCAGACAGAGGAAACTGATCCTGCAGCATATTTTGGCTTCTGTTTGAATTGTTTGCGTCAGCTGGCAATGACACAATTTCCTGCAAAGAATGTGAAACAATTGTCAGACAACACCCAAAATATGTACCAGGCATCCATCAGCAGATACATGGATAATATAGAAAAAAAGAAAACTTTAGAAACATAAAAACTCATTCTTTAAAAGTAATATGAAGTGATCTAAATCTTTTTGAGAAATAGCATATTGTTCCCTCACTCTCTCTCTCTCTCTCTCTCTCTTCTTGTTTTTCTCTCTTCTCCAAACTATCCTCTTTCGGTAATTCACTGCCCTTGATCATTTCTGGTTTCTTACTACTTTTGGTTCTCCATGGCTTTGGCTCGCCTCAAAAAGTCTCTAAGTTGTCAAACAACACCGGAGAAAACCACTTGGTCTCAGGTTGAGGATGATGAAAATCCTTATGCCAAGCTTAGATATGTCAAACCCTCTTTCTCAAACAGGGAGGTTATAGTCACACCTCCAGTTGAAACTCTGAAGTTGAGAGCATCTAAATGGAAATCAACTTAAGTAGGATCCTTTTTGGACAAAAGGCCTGCCTTCCCTCAATAGCGAATGGGCATTATCAAACCAGGGAAAACATGGTCTGGAAAAGTGTTCATAAATGATTCAAAACTCCTTCTCTTCAAGGTGAACAATAAAGTTGCAATTAATAAAATCCTAAAAATGAGGCCTTGGAACATTAGACGGAAGCCTCTTTTTCTTGAGAAAATGGCACTAGGGGATTTAACTTGGGAAGAAGACCAAAAGATAGTCTCAATTTGGGTAAACTTTCATAGGTTACCTTCTAGAGTACCAAAACACTAAAGGCTCCGACTACCTCACCAATGCTATCGGAGGACCTGTCTACAAGACGATCTCAATTTGGGTAAACTTTCATAGGTTACCTTCTAGAGTACTAAAGCACTAAAGTCCTCAACTACCTCACCAATGCTATCAAAAAACCAGTCTACAAGATGAGGTAACAACCTAAAGAGATTGAGATATGCTTGATCAACAATTAGCAAATTCAATCAAGATCAGAAAACTTGATGAGGACAGGAATTGTAGGTCACTTACCATGGAACCTGCCTACTATATCTAATAAGAAGTTCATTCAAAAAACTTGATAAGAATGCTTCATTGCTTTGATGGCTCGTGGAGATAATTTGTCAACTCCTGGCTGGAGTTAGTGGACAAAACAGACACGTCCAAAGATACAAGGCTGAAGAGGAAACAAAGGGGTATTAGAAAACATAAGGATACAAGGAATCTAACCTTTGAGAGTAGTGGATGGCATTTTATTAATAAGATAGCAAGCAGTAAGGACAGCATCACTCCAAAACTCCTTGGGAACCTTCATCTCAATTAGTAAGGTTTGAGCAACTTCTATGACATGCCCGATTTTTCTTTCAACAACACCATTTTGTTATAGTGTGTGAGAACAAGAAGATTGGTAAATCATACCACTATTTTTTATGCAAGATTGAAAGGATTCAGAAAAATGCTTTTTCGCATTATTTTTGAGGATACGAATAGGACCACCAAATTGAGTTTTCATTTCAGAGCAAAAGGATTGAAAAATAGAAAACAATTCGAAATGTTCTTTCATTAGATATAACCAAGTCATTCCAGACCAATCATCAACAAAAACAACAAAGTAACGAAAAACAAGTTTCGAGGCCTCACGAGATGTACTCCAAACATCATAATGAACTAACACAAAAGAGTTTTCAGCTTTATTATTACCTTTGGATGGAAAAGCAACACAATAATGCTTCCCAAGTTGACAAGACTCACAATCTAGATGAAGATTTGAATTCAAATTAGGAATCAATTTTTTTTTAATTTTTGGATGGATGGATGAGCAAGGCGATTATGGATTTCGAGAGGTGATGCAACAGCAGAGGAGGAGGTCGAACAATTGTCAAAATAGTATAGGCCTCCAAATTCACGCCCTCCTCCAATCATCTTCTTTGTCTTCAAATCCTAGATAAGAACAGAATGACAGAAAAAAAGGAACAAACCAATTCAATGATTTGGTTAGTTTACTAACAGACATTAAGTTGAACAAAAATTTTGGAATATATAGTGTTGCTAGTAATGTCATTGAAGGACAAGAAAATGCAGTGTCAACTCCACTTATATTAGTAGTCGAACCATTAGCAACAGTAAGTTGGTGAGAGTCTAGTACAAGGGCAATTTGATCAAAATATTTTGGGTTACCTGCAATATAGTCAATGGCTCCTGAATCTATAACCCAAGGTTTAACAAAGGACGATATACAAGTTGTGTGATTACTTAGGTGAGCAAACGATGCAATTAGTGTGATGCTCGCTTAGTCGCTTGATACTGGATAAAAGTTGCATATTCTTCTTCAAATACCAACTTGTTTTCACTTGTTAAGGCAAAACTACTAGAAGCCTCCACATATTAGCAGACTGAGTGGGCTTTGGGCCCAACTTTGAGCGTAAGTCCCAACAATAGTTTTGAAGATGCCCATCACATTTCCTTTGGCCTCCTCTGCTCCTTCCTCCATGACCACCTCGGTTACTTAAACCTCCATTACCTCTTCCACTATTGTGAACAACTAGAGTAGACTTGTCACCACTTTCTTGTGTTGGCCCCTTCAAGGATCGAGATATGTGTGAATATATCTCAACAAGTGATGGAAGTTCAGCCCGAATTGGTTCATATTATGGTCTTAAGCCAACCAAGAATCTTATCACAAATAACTCCTCTTTCCTTGAGAAATTGATCCTTATTTGTTGTTATCGGCTAGACTGTTAAATGTCCTACAAATAGATTCATTATTCCGAAAAATACTCGGTGTGATTCTTCTCTCCCTACTCACACTTCAACAATTCCACAGATAAATCATATATACGAGTAACATTACTGGAAAATAAGTCTTACATACTCCTATAACTCCATTGCTGAGTTTACATGTTGACACACGTCAGCAATATTTAGGCCCATGGCATTACAAAGGCTTACCATTATTTGATTGTCATGTTGTTCCCACCTCTTATACCCTAGTGACTTAATATCAAGAGCTGAATCTGTGAGATGCTCATACCTATCTAGGCCCTTGAGATATAAAATGACGCCTTCTCCCAAGAAACATAATTCGTTCCATTCAATTTTCAATTTGTAACTTGTTGAACCATAATGGGTGGTTGTCCATCAACACTTTCAATTTTGAAGTCCCTCATGATGCAACCGATACAGAAAGATGTTAACAAGAAGACGAACTTCAAATGTCAACAACTTGTGCAACAATGAAAAAGGGACTACGATTACGATAGAATCAATGACAATGGTTAAAAACCCAGTTTCCAACAATTAAAGGCAGAAAAACACATCACTCATTATGGTTAAACACACAAACCAAATTTTCAGCAATTAGAAGCCATTAAAAACACATCACCAATAGGTTTTTGGAGTTGGTGCAACTCAATCCATTGCAGCAAGATCAACGAAGCATCAACATATCGGTTGAAGAGCGGCAGTGGCAAGTAGGACACTCGCCGGTGTTGCCTCTTCCTTTGTCTTCATCGTCGATGGCTGCTTGAGGTGTTTATGGAGTTAGATTGTTAAGGTGACTTAATTTTTTTCAGAAAGGTTGGGCATTCAGTTGTGAGAAAAAGGAACTAGATATAGGTAAGTTACAATTATAATCGTAATCAAATCAAATCATAATTCCTAAAGATACATTTTGTTATCCCTAAGATACTGAAGCATATCTCCTAAAGATATTGAACCATATCAGAATCAGATCTTAGTCTCTAAGAAAGATCTATACTCCTATTGATAAATAGGGAAATATGATGACTTCTTAAGAGGACTTGGAAGGTCTTGCTCTCGATCACTTTAAGACAATTTTAGGCTTTGGAAGATCTTCCTTCATCATTGTTGAAAATGTAAGCCTTTTGCCACCTAGTTGGCCTAATTATTTGCAAGAGTTACTGCAGAAATTCTGAATAGTTGTATATTATTCTCAATTACTTTCTAGATCAATACATAGGCACAAGTATATATAGAAATAAAGAGGGCTATTCTACGAAACTAATATCTGTACATAATATCCTAACTGATCTGATTTGCTAACTTTTAGGAGTCAATAATATGTAAGAGATATCCAACTGGATATTTCCCAACAGTTACGTGTAAATCCTTCTCCTCATAGGATGTCAAAGAAACCATTTTTAAGCTCAATTTTAATATGACCCTCAAACCCAATGGAAAAAAATGACTTCTTCTTTGCAAAAGCTTGGAACATCATAGGTGATGATATCTCAACAGCCATCTTAGATTCTTTAGCAAAGGAAAATTGTTAATTAAATGAATACATTCCTAAAGTTCCTAATCCTTCCTCTATGAATGATTATAGACTTATATCATGTTGCAATGGAAGTAACATAAGTATGTTCAAGATTTATTTTAGAAGCCTTTGACACGCTTGAATGGGATTTCTTGGTTGCAATAATTAAGGTCGTAGGATTCCCCTCTAAATTTGTCAATTAGATTGAATATTGCATATTTACTACTTCATATGTTAGTCAATAGTGTCCCTGCTCATCCTTTCAGAGGTTCCAAGACTCATAGGCAAGAAGACCCATTTTCCACTTACCTTTTTGTACTATGAATGGAGGCGTACCCTTCTACTCAAAAATCAATCTCAAAAACACCAACATCAATTATCATCTTAAATGTTCAAAAGTTAAACTTTTAAACTTCCCATGTGTAGATGAACTTTTATTGTTTTGTCATGCAAATGCTACCTCTTGTAGTGTCTTCATCAAGGGTCTCAATTAATTTGAATTGCTCTAAGGTTGGTATATTAACAACAAAAAGTCCTTTATATTTACTTTAGTTGGCTCTATGGAGAGGGATGTTCTAGGCATCTCCTCTATCAAGATGAATAACAAAATTTTGTTGGCTAAACAAGACTGGAGATTGTTCACAAAGAAACAATCTCTTTTAGTCAAAGCATGTGGCACATTATGGTTCAATTCAACATCGACACATTATGGTTCAAGGATTGCAGCCCAGAGGCTAGCTTTATTCTCTAGTTAGGAGTAAGGCAAAGACTGCAAATAATCCATCTTTTATTACATGTGCTCTTTTTTCAAACAAATCTTGAGAACCATGATCACCTTTTCTTTGCTTGTAGAAATGTTTCTTCCATGTAGAACTAGCTTATGTATTTGAATAATATTCAATGGTATAACACTTCATGGCAAGAAATTGTTGACAGGGCCTCTAGCTCATTCAAAAGCAATCATCCTATCGTTACTATACTAAAAATGTTTTTAACCTTCTGTGTATATAGATTTTTGGCATGAGAAACAATAGTTATCAAAAGCCAACATAAAATTAGCTCTGACCTTCTCAAATGGATAATTAATGCTAAGTTTAGATCTCTTGGTAGTATTTATGTGAATCCTAATTGTGGCATAGAGATGGAACTTCCAATTTATAAATGGTGTAGTTGTTGATCTCTCTTCAGCCTTTGTTATAGTGTCTGCTCGAGCCTCTTAAGTCAACGTTTTTGAGATCACTGTCTAGCTATGTGATCATTAGTGATTTTGTATTTAGTCCCTATGGCTTTTTGATCCTTACGAGATCCAGGCTACCTTTTGTAATCTTTGCATATTTCAAATTTTTTAATCAAAATCATCACTTATCCATATATAAATACATACATATATCTATATCATATTGTTGAAGTTCAACTTTCCAAGGCCTAAACTAAGTAGCTAACAATAATAATGCCAACACTTCAAAGCTGACAGAAGTCATCATTGTTTTCCTAGTCTTAGAACTGAAAAAAAAAATCAAGTATAATAGATAAACCATCAACAAAAAACTACATATAGATACTGAAAAATTAAAAAAAAAGATCAAAAAAGTAGCTCACCTCCATAGACAAACAAAAAAGAAACGAAGAAGAATAAAAGATTTTAAAATTCCAAAAAATAAAAGGGAAAAGGAAGAAACGTACCAATCCATGTAAATCAAGTGAATTGAGAAACCAACGAGAAGCCAAAGTAGAAGTGAAGTTGATAGGGGGGGGAGGTACATGATTGCTGGGTTGTCGACCGCAGAAGACGCAGAAGATGAAATTAACGCCTCTGAGTAGTCTAGCGTTGCAGTGTGTGCATCGAAGGTATGGGGGAGAGGGGTCAAGTTGGGAAACGGCATGTTGAGGGGAGGGGAAATCTGGAAGAGAGGAGTCGTAGGAAGAGAAACAAGCCTCCTTGCGAAGGGAGATCTGAAGGCGATTGATGAGATCGTAGGGTATCTCCAGCGCCATTAAAACAAGTGAGAGTGGTGCCTTTTGGGATTTGCAGCCAACCAGGGCTTCTCACCGTTTTTGCTGTTACCACGTCGCATTCCCAGCGTTTTGCGATGATTCTCAACCTATCATCATTTTAAAACATTAATTTTTATTTCCTAATAGAATCACCCAAAAAATTTAATATTTGAACTCTAATTTTATATTAAACATAATTTAACTTTATTTTATTAGTATAAATTTAACAACAAATTAAATATCCAAATTGTTATGACTTTATGTTACAATTAAGAAAAAATGCTAAAGACCTAATTCAATTAAATCAATAGTCTCCGTGTTTATGGTTTTTGTAAGTTCTTATACTGAATTCAAGCATGCATAGCCTTAACTATTAGTGTATGCCATTGAAGCCAATCAATTGGATGCAAATTAATGTATGACATTATTTTGAATTAATAAAAAGGCTTTATTTATCTTTATATATTAATTTAATTAATATTTTATGTTTTAATACTAAAGGTAAAATATTTGGAATAATTATTGTGTGATTGAAATTATGATGAGATCATAATTATGAGATTCAATTTACACATGTATTATTCCTAAATATTCCTACTTGTAGTTTCATCAAGATAGGATATTGTTGAAACGGTAAAACTAGCACACATTATGTTTCGTTCTTATGAAGAAAGTAATTGATCTCATAAATTAAAGTATAGAGATACTTAAATTAACGTGTGGGTGATTATTAGAGCATAAGTCACAGAACTGACCCGATTATGAGAACTGCGGATAGAATATTACTTATATGTCTATGGATTATCTCATAATGATGGTTGTATAATTGATCCTCAGACTTGAGATTACCAAGGTATCTCGTATGGGAATTACTGTGTTTTGATGCTACTTATGAATCATCCTAGGATTATTCAGTCGGTAGCAATTAGATTTAGTATGAACTATATGTACATAGTATATGATTCGTCACTTTAAAGTAATTAGAGAGAATATTCTTCTGTTTTTGATTAGTAATGATTTATGGAATTCTCTGACCAGAGTGAATTGACATTTGAAAATGTGTTTTCAAATTTCAATTATAAATTAATTACTAATTAGTAAGAACAAACATGATTGGATGATAAGGATAGACACTATATCTATACTCTGTCCAATTAGATTATTGAATGACGAAAGGATTAAATTATACTTCATAGCCATGCATGGACAGGTTAAGTCAATCACTTTGACATTTCTGATATTTGGGTAATCATGACATGTTGCTAGATGATAAGTGTGCATTACGATATATTTTTATAGGTAATTGACATGTGTTTTCTTGCATAATTGTTGTTTATTGTTCTAGTTTAGGAGTCATTTTGTATGTTTTCACTAAGTTTGATTTCCATTGTTGTTCTTGTATATTTGATGCTAATTAAGGGTAAGAATTGACTATTTTTGTGTAGGAAAGAAGAGGGAGCAACTTAGAGGTTGAATAAAAGATCAAAGAAGAGAAGACAAGAAGAGTGCATCTATGACAAATTTCCACGTTCGTGGGAATCAAGCAAATTCCCACGGACGTAGGAATCATAAAAGAAATGAGAAGTGCATCTGTGTGTAATTCCCACGCTCGTGGGAATCATGCAAATTCTCACGGACGTGGGAATTGTAATCCGAAGCAATCTACAAAGTTTCATTAAACCTAGAGTTTTTGGACAATAAAAACATCATTAAGCCTCCATCTTCAAGGTAGACGACACCCACCTGTAGAAACACCATCCTTGAGTGAAGAATACATGTTTAGAGCATTGAGGAAGGATTGAAGACAAGGATCATCATCAAGATTGGGCAAAATAGCACATCA
>JANQAP020000086.1:5575100-5587612 GCA_026874005.2 Erythroxylum coriaceum
ACATAGTATTTCATCGAGGAGGGTTTTAGCACCATGTATAGGAGTATATCTAGCACTGACTCAAGGTTAGTAAGCCGCAGGCCTGTAGTTGTAGACAATAAAGAGCCTAACATTAGTGGTGAATGTTCGACAACTGTTAATTCTATCATTTTCCTCGTGGAAGTCTTTTAAGGTTAAATTAAGGGTGGACCTGGATTATCTGAGGATAGAGTATAACATCTTTGTGTTTGTAAGGATAAAAAAGCCACATGCCCATGAGAGAGCATGTTCTTGCAAGCCTAACTAGAAAATTGTTTATCATGAAAGATTCAGGTGTGGCATGAGGTCATCACCTAATGATTTTTGTTCAAGTATAGAGAGATAAGTATGGCCTTAGGTCAACTACATCCTTACTTCTTGATGTTTGATATTAAGCTTCTTACTTGTCTATTATTTAGGAAACATAGAGTCAAGTGTATGCTTATTTAGATTCATGCATTAAAATTGAGTCTTATAGGGAAGTTTTTGAGGTTAATTACTCTAATTCATCAAATGATTGTAGGTTAATTGCAATCGACGTAGTGTGCAGAATATGCTCATTCTTTAGGCATCTTACAGATACGTTCCCTATATTGCAACAAGACTCTATTCATGAAGCTAATGCTATAGGGGATTTCTTAGTCAACCTCAATAGAAATATGACCCTTCATTATAATCCAAGATGGAGATATCATTGAACTTTAGTTATGGAGATCAAGGAGGACAACAAAGATACCAATATCAAAATTTAAATAGACAACCTCAAGTATCTATATATACTCAATCTCAACTCTCAAATTAATGTATGCTTTGGATGAAATTGTTAAGTCTATTACTACTAATACTCAACAATTTCAATAGGAAACAAGAGTAAGCCTTCAAAATTTAGGAAATCATATAACTTCATTATCCACTTCTGTTAGTAAATTAGAAGCACAAGCATCAAGAAAATCACCTTCATAAATGGTGGTGAATCGTAAGGAGAATGTGAGTGCAATAATGTTAAGAAGTGGGATGAAAATTCAACTCTTCTTTACCATTAGAGGTAGCAAAGCATGATGAAAAAGAGAAAAAAGATGAATCTCTAGCTCATGATTCAACAAAGGTAAATGACGATTTGTCTTTACCTATGCAATCTGATACATGTGTACCTCCTTTTCCTTGCAAGTTGGCTAAATCAAAAGAAGAGAAATATAAAAGAGAGATCTTAGAGACCTTCAAAAAGGTGAAAATCAATGTATCACTTTTAAAAGCCATCAAGAAAATTCCAAAATATGCAAAGTTATTGAAAGAACTATACATAAATAAAAGGAAGTTGAAAGGATAACAAGAGAACAATTTTGGGTAAGAATGTATCAGTTGTGATAAATTGAAAATTACCAAAAAAATGCAAAGATTTAAGTATATTTATACTTCCTTGTGTCATTGGTGATAAGAAAATTAAGCGTTCCATGCTAGACTTAGATGCATTTATCAATGTCATGTTATACTCAATTAATCGAACTTTAAATCTAAATTCTTTGTAAAACAAACTAATTTGGTTATTCAACTAGTTGATTGTTCCTATGTGCACCGTATTGGTATTATAGAGGATGTTTTAGTTCAAGTTAGTAGTTTGACATTTCCAGCGAACTTTTACGTCTTGAAAATTGATGGAGATAGTGTATAACATTTAACTTCATTTTATGAAGATGGCTAAAACAAAAATTAATGTAGATGAGGGTACTCTTTTCATTAAGTTTGATAGAGAGATAGTAAAATTTAATATTTTTGAAGCAATGAAGTTTTCTAATAATTTTCACTCTGTGTATCATATGAATATTATATTCAATTGTGCATGATATGTTTAAAGAAGAAAGTGTTAGTAATGATTCTGAGTTTAATGCTAAACTAAAAGTGAATAAGTGCATTGGTGAAATTTGAGAAGTTATAGAATCATTATATGCGATGCTAATAAATTCAAAAAATTTAAATACTGAAATTACTATAACCTTTTAAAAATGCTACCTTTTTTTTACAGGTTTTGAAGATAAAATTAAAAGCCTTACCTAATTAACTAAAGTATGTCTATTCAGATGAAGAAGAGTCATTACAGGCGATCATCTAAAAAATGGTATCCAAAGAGCAAGAAGAAAGGCTAGTGGAAATTCTAAAAAAGTACTAAACCATAGTTGGTTGGACATTAGCTAACATAAAAGGCATAAGTCCAAAAATTTGTATTCATAAGTCCAAAAATTTGTATTCATAAGATTCTTTTTGAAGAAAATGCTAAGCTAATAACGGAACCATAAAGGAGAACAAATCCAATAATGAAAAATATATTAATGAAAGAAATTTTAAAACTTTTGGATGCAGGTATAATCTATCTGATCTCGGATAGTGAATGGGTGATCCCAATTCATATTGTGCCAAAAAAATTGGCGTGATAGTGATATAAAATTATAATGACAAGTTGGTACCAATGAGAGTACAAAATGGGTGGAGAATGTGCATAGACTTTAGGAAACTTAATTTGTCCACTAGAAACATCATTTATCATTGAGAATGTGCATAGAATTTAGGAAACTTAATTTGTCCATTGGAAATATCATTTATCATTACTCTTTGTAGATCAAATGTTAGAAAGACTTACTAGTAAATCATGTTTTTTCTTTTTGGATGGTTTTCATATTACTATTAAATCGCAATTGTTGAAGAAGATCAAGAAAAAACTACCTTTAAATGCCCTTTCAAAATGTATACTTTTAGGCAAATGCCTTTCGGTCTTTATAATGATCCAAGTACACTTCAAAGGTGCATGATGAGTATATTCTTTAAGTATATGAGAATTGCATTGAAGTATTCATAGATGATTAACTGTTTATAGAGATTCATTTGACGATTGATTAAATCATTTATCCAAGGTTCTCAAAAGATGCATTGCGACAAATTTGGTGTTAAATAAGGAAAAATGTCATTTTATAGTTGATCAAGGCATCATTTCGGGACATGTGATTTCATCCAGGGGTATAGAATTTGATAAGGCAAATTTGGATTTAATCGTAAACTTACGTTACCCTATAAATGTTAAGAGAGTTCGATCTTTTCTTAGATATGATGACTTTATCATAGGTTTATTAAAAATTTTTCCAAGTTATTATACCATTGTCAAAGTTGCTATAAAAAGTTGTTCCATTTGGATTCGGGAAAGAACGTCAAAAAGCTTTTAATAAGCTCAAAGCATTATAGACAAGTGCACTAATTATTTAGCTACCAAGATCATATATAATTCTAACAATTATATAGTGGGAGCTATTTTAGGCCAAAGAATTAAGAAAGAAAGTTATGTCATCTATTATGCTTTAAAATAAAGGATGTTGCAAAGTACAATTATTTTACAACTGAGAAGGAGCTTTTAGAAATTATTTTTGCTTTAGATCTTATTTTCTTAACTTTAAAATTATTGTGTATTCTGACCATGCAATAACAAAATACCTTAAAAAAAAAAGAGTCCAAATTGAGGTTGATACGATAAATTTTGCTGCTTCAAGAATTTGATTTGACAATAATAGATCGAAAAGGATTAGAAACCATTTGAGTAGGTTGGTTAGGGATAAAGCTATTTTACGTATTTCTAAAACTTTTCCTGATGAGTAATTGTTCCAGATGAAAGCTATGGTTCCAGGTACATAGACCTTGTTAATAATTTAGTTACTAGAACTTTACCAAACTACATAAGTAAGTATTTGAAAGAAAATAGAGGGAATGAGGCAAAATATTATTTTTAGATGAACCTTATTTATGGAAGTTCCACTATGATCAAGTTATTAGACATTGTGTGCCAGAAGATAAGCATCATTATATCTTAGCTTTTTATCATAATTATGCATATGGTGGTCACATTGGTGTTATACAAACTACTAGAAAAGTTTTGGATAGTGGTTTGTATTAAGAGACTTTGTTTAAAGATGCTTATGTGTTTTATAAAAGTCGAGATAGATGTTAAAAGTCATGCATGATATCACATAGAAATGAAATGCCCCAAACCTGAATTATTATAGTTGAGATATTTGATGTATAGGGCACTAATTTTATAGGCCCTTTTCCTTCATCTTGTGGTTTTTCTTACATACTTTTGGTATTTGATTATGTTTCACAGTGGGTGGTAGCAAAAGTAACTAGGACTGATGATTCTGCAGTGTAGATCTTATAAAGTCCAATATTTTCAATACATTCAGAGTTCCATTAGCCATTATTAGTGATTAAGGGAGTCACTTTTGGAGTAAAGCCATCGTAACTTTGTTTAAAAAGTATGGAGTGCATTACCGAGTGGGTACTACATATCGCCCATAAACGAATGAATAAGCATAAACATCGAATAGAGAAGTGATATCTATTTTAGAAAAGATGGTAAATTTGGGAAGAAAGGATTGGAGTTTACGTATAGACGCACTCTTTGGGCTTATTATACAACCTATAAAACATTGATAAGAGTGTCTCCTTATCGATTGGCTTTTGCTAAAGCTTATCATTTACTAGTGGAGATTGAACATAAAGCTTATTGGGAGTTGTAAGGTTACAACATAGGTTTGGAAAAAGCTAGAAAAGCAAGGAAATTACAGTTACAAGAACTAAAGGAAATAAAGTTAGATGCTTATGAGAATTTAAGAATTTACAAAGAGAAAACCAAATTGTTCCATAATAATATGATCTTTAGGAAGCAATTTGAGGTGAGAAAGAAAGGCCCTGTTTGGCAATCAACTGATTATATCAGCTGTTAACTGATAGCTGATTATATCAGCTGATTTGATTAGCAGATTACATTAGCTATTTGTTAGAGATGATTGGTAAACTTTTTTATTTAGTATTAGCTGTTTATATGTAAAATGACTTATAAGGGCATGACTTTAAAAAAAATATAATGACATGAGTCTTATATTTTAATATTTCTTTGAATATTTTCGTAAGAATTTAAATTTTAGATATTTAATTTTACAAAAATTAAGTTTATAAATCTACTAAATAATAATAATAATAATAATAATAATAATAATAATAATAATAATCATCATCATCATCATCATCATTAAATTAATGATGAGTTTTCTCCTTCCTCAATCTTAAATTAATGATAGATACTTAACATAGGCTTAAAATTAATAATTATTGCAGAAAAAGACAGTACCAAAATTAATAATTATTGCAAAAAAAAGAAAGCTTCATCAATAATTATATATGCAGCTTATAAGATTGGGAAGAGGCAACAAAGAAAAAAAAGAGTGTTTTTAGTTCATTTTGGTCTTAGAATCCAAGAGAGAACCAGAGATAATCATTTGAGTTTGCAAAGACTTAAGATTAATAAATTCATAGTGGGTATATATACTACACGTTGCTCCACTTTGTTGTTGTCTGTAGGTTTTGGAGAGGGCACAATCTTTTGTTTATAATAAGCTGAAGCAAAGGGCTACTCCTCCTGAGCTTTTTAAAAATCAATTAATTGGGTTCAATCAGCCAACCCAATCAGTTGATTATCAAACAGTAAGGGTAACTGGTCAACAAGGTCAATCAGTTAAATTTATTCAATTAGCTATTTTTTTGGCTGATCAGCCAACAACAAAACGGGGCCAAAGTGTTATTATACAATTCTCAATTAAAGCCTATATCGAGTAAATTATATTCTAGATGGCTTCCTCTTTTTATTTTCACTAATATATTTCTTACGGTGCAGTGGAAATAAAGAGTTTAGATACTGGAAAGATCTTCAAGGTGCACTGACATAGATTAAAACCATTTTATAAGGATATGAAGGTCTCAAGTTTGATGGATATTAATTTGGCACTTCCCAATACGTATAAGATTAAGAAGAAAAAAACTAATCGAGCATAACAACTTTAAACAATTGCACTCTTTATGTAATAGTCAGTTTCCAAACCTACTGAGGGATTAGAGTGTTAGATTACTTAGTCACATGAATTACATAGATTACTTAGTCACATGAATTACATTATATTAGAATGCATTTGGTGCATTTAAAATATGATTTTTATGATTTCATTCACATGCATAATATGAGTATACACATGAATTTGATTTAGAAAAATTGCACTCAATTGACATGCTCCAGGGTATGAAAGTTTCTAAATAATTGTGACATGATTATGCATTTCTAATGTCTTGTATTTTGATTTACCAATAAAAGAGAATTGATAGATTACAATTAGTAATTTGGAGTTATTTGTCACAATTGGAAGATTGATATATTAAAATGTACATTTAGACTAGGAAAAATTTCAATTAACAAGATAACATGTGAAAATTTAGGATGACTAAGCCTATAAATTGAGTGACATATGATAGTAGAATTAAGTGACAAATGGCCTAGGAACTAAGTGACATATGGCAGCCTAAAGAGAGGACATGTAGCTGGCCTAGACACTTGACAAGTGTCCTTAAACTCATCCTCCACTCACACCACATGTCACACACATGGCAGAGTCTTTTTACTTGTTGTTTTCTGCTGAAACTCTCTCTCCTTCTTCTTCCTCTCACTGCCAAAAATTACTTCTCCCTCACATCTTTGTGTTTCTGTCTAAATTCTGTTCAATTGCCACACCAAAATCTGTGCAAAAATCCTTCATAAAGACAGTTATAAAAGCAGAACATTGTTGTATTTATAGTTATATATCTTCTTGTCTTTACTGAAACCATCCTACTCCCACCTTGTTCTTGAGATGATCTTGCATGTATGTGAGGCAAAGCAAGCTTGATACATTAAGATGGCATTTGAGTTGAACAATTAAGTGAAATACTGATCTTTGTGGCATGTGTTAGCAGAAATTATAATGACTGATTAGGGATAGATTGAATGTGGTATTGGTGTTGACATTATGCTGGAAAATGATGAATGAAAGGGGTATCTTCTGTTCTATTTTTGGATGCATGACAACAGTGGTTTATGGGTTGTTATATGGATGATTTAAGTTAGGATTTGAAGTATAATTGATGATGAATTTATACCAAAGATATGTGTTAATGAAGTGTTTTCAAGTTAGGACTGCATGTATGATGGTATAAAGTGAATGGTAATGAAGCAAATGAGTAGATTTTTGTGAGATTTAATGTAACCATTATGGAAGCTAGACTTGTATGAAATGAAGTAGCTTTATAGGACATGAATTCTGGAAAAATTTAAGTAGTTGTGATGTCTCTAAGTATATGAAATTTGTGGAGAATTGAGGAAGAAAGACTGTGCACGATTGTGGCCCTTAGTGCACGATTGTGGCCTGTTACACTAGTTTCTGTCATGATCTTGGCATTGTCCCCCACGATCATGGACCTAGTTCTGGATTGCTAATTTCAGCCTTGTGTATATGTTGAACCATCTGAGGAAAAGTCACTCTAAATTAGTGTATTTGGTCTCGATTAAGGCTTGGAATGAACCTAGATTGTTGCTTAATTAATTGGTTAAGAGCATGATAAGTTTAGGTTGTTAATTGATGTCATAACTTAAAGAATGAACTATTTTGGTGTCAATGTAACCAAATCTGGAAATTATGATGTGATGAAGGAATAAAGGTATTCTTATGAATGCAAACATGACCTTAAGGATTTGAGTAATGTGTATTAGGTATGGATGAATGAGAATTGGGAAATTGTATGATTATATATTGCTAAAAAAGTTTGGTGAATGTATGATTGATGAATTTGGAGTAAATAAGCTTACTTAAGGTATAAACCTGATTGCAAACTAATTATATACAAGCTATAATGTTTGAATGGTCAAGATATTTGTATAAGAATACATACCCAGAAAGTCAATGGAGCATGCATTGAAACATGACACATATACATGTGCATGACTGTATATTCATATGATTAAAATTAGTAATTTATGAATTATATATGTATTACATGACAATAGACGCGCAATGTGATCGTCAATATCCAGACATTGCCGGAACATCGAGACAATAGCTTTTCTGGAGCGTATTATGAGTTAACTTAGATGTGTAAACTCAATTATATGTGTTTCTGCATGAATTGAATGTTTAATCTGAAATGTGTGTACAATTGAGTGATAAATGCCAGACTTAGATCCGAGGGGCTTGATATGCGGTATGTGTATACTGAAATGAAAACATGGCATATGAAATGACGCATCTCATCACATTGAAATGCATGATCAGATAAAGGAGTTGTGACCAGAGTGACCGATGTGGGAAAAGAGCTTTGAACTCAGGATTATGAAAAAGAGCATCAAGCTCAGATGACATAGACTTGGCATCCACAATGGATACGGGCCAAAAATGATCTCGGTGTCCACAACAGATATGGGACAGTAAATTAGGATGATAGGCACTTGGTCGCAACAAAACAAAAATGAGAATGGAAACACATATGCATTTTTAAATACATCACTATATGTATCAAATGAGTGAATTGAAATGAATTGAAATAGTGAATTATAGTTGAAGTTACTAGAAAATGTGTTGTGATATGCAATGTTAGCTTTCATGATATGCTTGTGAAAGTATGATAAACTTGATGTACTTATTGAAGTATGATGTGGTATCCAATACTGGATGATATGATATATTTGTTTTGTGATCTAACTTGAGTGAAGACATCGATGATGGTTCACTCACTGAGTTCGCAAACTCATTAAAATTGCAATGTTATTTTTTAGGTTCAAAAGAGTTCTAGCTATTAAGGTGATATAGTAGAAGTCTAGTACTTGCATTTTGGGGACAAGAATGACTCAAAGGTCTGATCAGCTAAATCTGAGGAGTCTAGATAGATGTCTTGTGTATTAGCATCCCATTTCATGTTATATTTTTTGTACTGAAATTAAACTCAAACAAATGTTGTATAATGTATATATGGATTGTGAATTGTAATGACATGCAACTTTTATGTTTGAGAATGAAATGGGAAGAATTGAACATCTAAAATGCTTATGATATGTTTGATGCCTTTAATGAGCTAGTTTGATTGTCCTGATGTACCATTTTCATAGATTATGTTTTCGAATATCCTCTGGTATGTTCGAACATATGCTCTATAGGAGTGGTATGTTACATTTTAGGAGGCAACCCAAACATGACAATTTTTATTAGTTTCATTTCAGTTACTTATAGGTTTATTCTGCTTACTTTTGTGTAGTTGCTTTGTTAGTTTAAGGAACAATTTGGTCTTTTAGGCAAAATGTTAAAATTCATAAGGTGAAATCACACCTTATATAATTCATCTTTTCAGATAAAAGAACTAAAGTTCCAAAATGCTAAAATGTATAAGGCAAGATCATGCCTTATGTAACCCAGACTTATGGAATTGAATCATTTAAGTTTCATAACACTAAAATTCATAAGGCGAGATCATGCCTTATGTAACTCATGTTTAAGATAATAGTTCTTTAAATTCCAAAATGCTAAAATGAATAACGTGAGGTCACACCTTATACAACTTAATATTATAAAATTAAATCCCTTAAGTTCCAGATTACTAAAATACATAAGGCCAGATCATACTTTACTGATATTAGTAAATTGTTTTGTTTTAAGGAATTAATGATTTTTTAAAAACAAAAATAAAAATAAAAAGTTTAGATTTTCTTTGTATATATTTTAAAAAATAAAACACAAAATTAAACCCTAACTTTCTTCTTTTCTTTAAGTTCTCTATATCCCAGGCAAGTATTAACCAACAATATCGTTCCAGCCAATCAACATAAATGTCCCATCAAGCACACCAGCCCACAGTCGTAGAAGCCATATTAGCTCTAAACCAATGCACACCAACATAGCTCCACCAACTAGGTGGCAACACCACTTATCCGTCAAGCAATCCACGTACTGAAGAACACTAAATAGTCAACTAGTCAAGCATGCATAACACCAATCCGAAGCCATATAAATTAACTAAACAAACCATACCATCTTTGTAAAGTGTTTTCAATTATCAAATTTTTCATGCACTCTTTTGGTATTGAATTTTATTACTTCTTATTTTATTATTATTATAAGTTTTTAGTTATTAATTTTATTGACAATAGTTTTAGTTATTAATTGATTCCTTTAGTTATTGTCTAAGGTTAGTTTTTCTTGTTCATAATTGTCATAGCTATAGGAAGGATGAAGAGCACTAATAAGACAACTGTAAGAGGTAAATCCTCAGTGAATCTAATTGCTAAGTATCAACCCAAGACTTTATTTACCACTAGTACCAATCATAAATGTATTCAGATAGCCAAAGAATGAGATTGGTTAAGAAACAAAAGAGACAATTTTATTATATATCACATAACACCCCTATGTCCACCTACATCGCAGTGCATTTTGTTCCAAATGCTCACAACTAAGGGGAGTATTCTAATCTCTGACTTATTTTATATTGATTAAATTTATGGAATGTGAGCATCTTATCTATACATTAGGGCCAATGTATGATTTAGGTGTTGGGAAGAGTTATGATCAAATAAGTCTTTATCTTTCTTTAAAAAATATATGATTTGTGTTTGTACTTATGAATATTATGATTTATGTTGATTATTCCTTGTGGCAGCTTAAAATTTTTTTATTGATGTTTAAAAATAATCCCTAAGTTAGGATACAAATTTGGTTCTGAGTTTTAATGCATGAGAGAGACAAGCATGATTAGTGGTTTTATTAAATTACTTAAAGCATATCATGTGTTTTATTGAATGAAAATATGCAAGATTTGATGCATTTTGACACCTATATGAGCTTTTAAGCTTATAAGCAATTCATCATATTTGTGCTCATACATTTTTGTTTGTTGTGTGTTATCAAAGATGACTTGTTTATGCCAGAATTTGATTTTGAATACATTTTGAAACCACATTTTCATGAATTTATGCTCGAAGATGATATGGCACTTAGGTATAACCATTTTTGACATTAAAAAATACTTTAATTTTTATCCCTAAAAAACCAATTTGAGCCTTAACTTTTATTTTATTACATACTTGTTACAAGCCACTTTTACCCTTCTTTTTGTTGATGTCCTTAATAATTTGAGCTCCTAAATTGAAGGAATTGTATAAAGCTTATTTACATAAGATTTTAACTATTTTTATTAAAAATAAATCAGTTGATTCAAGTTGTACTATTTTGATTTTCCAATTTTTATAGAATGGAGAAGAAGTATAGTTAAAAAAAGAAAAAAAGAAATGTCACTCTTTGATGTTCTTGTAAATAAAATATGAAAAAGAAAAAAAGAAAAAAAAAGGAGTGAGGTGATTGAAAAAGATGTTATTTAAATCAAGCAAAATTTTGGATTGATTTAAGTTAAAACTTTTGTGAATAAGTTTGTATGATTTCTTTCAATTTGTTTAACCTAAAAACTTCTTTTTGATATGCCTTTACTTAAACTACGTTACAAACTTTATCAAGTCCCTTTGATTTATGTATCAAATTTATTTTTGATAGTGGTAGAGATATGATTCATGAGCAAGCTTATGAAAATAACTCATTATACTTTAATTTGAAAGCTTAATGATTCTTAAACACTTTGATGCATAGAGTAAAATCCATGAGTGGGTGTCAAGTCTTGTTTCATTTAATTTTGATGGAATTGATGAGATATTTTGTTTTTATTCTAAAAATTTGTCCATTGAGTGCTTATTCTCTCAATTGATATTTTATCTTAAACCTTTAATATGTATTAACATTTGGGATATTTTTGGATAACATAAAAGAAGATGAAAGGTTGTTAAGAGGATGATTAATGTATTAAAATGATGTATGTTTGAGGACAAGCATGAGTCCAGTGTGGGAGAATTTGATAAGATATGATTTGGTTATGTTAATTAGACCTATCTCTTTTGTTTTGAATTGATTTTGGTGATTAATTGGTAAAATTAATATTTGTTTTGTTTTAGGTTACACATGAAGATTGCATCAAATTAGAGTACTATTTGTTAAAGCCATGAATTTTGTAAAAAAGAGGACTGATTGCTATAGTGGATAAAGCGAGATCATGCTTAAAACCATATTCACTCTAAGAGCTTCAGTTTAATTAAGAGACTTATTCCTAGCATTATTATATAGGGATTTGGATTTGTCTAAAAGATAATATCTAAAATATTGAAAGATTTTGCTTTGGAATAGGAAAAGAAGAGGAGAACATTACATACACTAATTCCATAATTCTTTTTTCTATTTTTGTGGTGGAACTAAAGCCATGAGGACTAAATCTAAATTTTCTTATTCAAGGAGAATCAAAATTCTAGTTGTATCCTTGTGAGGTTTTATTATAAACCTAGATTTTTATTTTAATTCAAATACTTATTGTTTCCTTTTCTTTTATTTTATAAGTAATCAATATTCATTGATTGACAAATTAATTCAATATTGATTATTCTATTGTTATCCATGAATTTATTAATCCGTAATTGTCATGAATGATTGGTACAAGTAGTAAATATGTTATTTATATATTTGCATATTTAATTTGAGTGGAACAAAAATACTAAATTCAATACTTGTAGCTATTTA
>JANQAP020000087.1:16007-28057 GCA_026874005.2 Erythroxylum coriaceum
AAAGTTTAGCTAAAAAAGAGATTGTTAAATAAAAATTAATTAATTAATTTTAGATTATAAGAATTTATTAAAATTAACTGAATAATTTATAAAAATTAACTGATTAAATAATAAATTAATTAATTTTTAATAACAAAAGTTATTAAAATAAATTAACCCAAAAAGTTAAAAATTTCACCAAAAAAATAAATAGTTTAAGATTTTCACAGTTGAACAAGTGCGATGAGTCTTTTAGTCATTGGTAATCATTATAAAAGCTTAGCCTACCAAAACATGCTCTCTCATGAGCTGTAGTTTTCTACTCTTTACATACACAGGGGGGTATAATACTTTAGGGTTAATTACACCACAATTACATGTGGTTTGGATCTTTCCACTTCAATTTTTGATTTTTAAAAGCTATCAAATAACTCATAAAGTTTGGTTTTTGTTTCACTCGTATCCATTAATGTCATTCTTCATTTGGTTTCTAATGGAACGTAGACAATCGATGTTGTATGGTTTGGTTATTGTAACATGTGTTGTTATGTAATGTAGGATACGTCAAACATAAATTAGTTTGTTCCTTATATATTAGATACTATGAGTTTGATAGATGATAGCATTATGTGTTACATAGACTACGTAAGAAATATGGCCTGATTTTGTGACTCAGATTTTCTATAAGCCTATATTAAACTTGGTTTAGGGTTTTCTTAGTTTAATAGTATAGTAAATTTAAAAGTTAATTTAGTACTTGATGGACGTACAAAATTTAATGTCAATAAATAAGTATATATAAACTAGTCCTCTGTCTACCCTAATCAAGTACGGGCAAAACACAGATACAAAAAGAGTAGGTATTTGTGCATTGAGTTATCTATTAAGCTATCATATAAAAAGAGGGTCAAGAGAGAGAAACTAGTTCATAATTGGTAAAAGTTTTCTTCTCTACATCATGACGAATTCTGCTCAAAGTAAGTGATTTATTTGCTTCATCTATGTAATTATTATTATATTCAAGATCTGTATAGACACGAGTGATTTACGTATAATTTATCATTAATGTATGATTTATATATTTAATATTTAATTATTAAGAAATAGAAAAAATTATATCTAATATCAGAACCCTAGGTTTTGATTTGAATAGATAAAAATGCATAGATTATTGTTTTGATGATTGTGTCGGATATGATGTTTATTAAAAAAAATTGCCGCAATTGTGTCTCTGTCTCCATGAACAACATGGAACATTTCTTTGGAGAACGGTGAAAACAGATTGATGTGACTCCACCGTATTGTCTTTAACTTTGAAGAAGCTATCATAGAAAGATGATGAGCGCCTCTTGTCTTGCAAATGAAATCTTCTATTTACTTTTTCCTGTATTAATCTTGTGCCTTTTTATATTAACCATCTATTTATGTATAACCTATATAAATAGATGATTGAGATGAAAAAACGTAAAGTTGATAAAAAAAAAGGGAACAGAGGATCTAAGTCTCCTTGTCTTAGCAAAAGACTAAAACCTCTCCCACTTAAGACTTTGATGCTTTGCCAAAACCTTTCGAAAGACGTGTGGAGTGTGTAAGAGTAACCTGATGATGACCATGATGTTGAAGTTTGCCACCCATTTTACCCCATAAAAGGTTTTGCTTTTCCAGATTTCTGAAGTTTCCAGTGTCCCTTTTCTTGCCGCCTTATTTGCGGTTATGTAGCCGTAAACTTACCATGTCATGATTAGGGTTTTACTCTTTTGTGGTTAACTTGCTTTCAACGGCACTGCATAGAGTTCGTTTATTTTAGAGGATTTCGTTTTACACTGGAATTGGAATGCTTATTGTGATTCTTATCGGCATCTTTTCAATTCTGGAATTAAGTTTTTGAATAGAAAATTATAGTTTTGACACATGAAATTTTGATATGGATGAGTTTTTTTTATTTTGATTTCTTACCTTTTAGTCGTATTAATGATATTTTGTTCTGTAATCAAAATTTTAATTTTAGTTTTATCTTTTTTGAAACGTAATTTTAGTTTTATCTTATAATTGTGATTATTATTTTATATACATGACAGTATGATTAAAATTAATTTGTTAGTCAACAAAGTGACCAAATTAGTTTTGAAGATATAGTCACATAATTAATGCATTTTTATGAAATGTTATTATGAAAATTTTATTAGTTGATAGAAATTAAGGACTTTACCCAATGGTAAATCAATATTCTATAACTAATAAATATAAAGAAGAAAATTGACATACTCTTGTCATATATGTATAGTAATCCAAAGATGCTATATGTATTTGACGAAGCTTATTTAATTTTTTTAATAAGGTAAAAACAACATTTTAATGATAGTGATGATATGTATTGTTGTGTTTACCCAAAGGAAACCTACAATATATTTAATGTATGTGCTCCCTGTCTGAATCTCTTACTTAGTGAGCGTTTATATGTTTGCAGTTATTAGCCTTCACTCTCGAGCTTCTTCTATTACCTTATTCACTGGTGTGAATTTTTTCTGAATGAAGCGAACAAGACACTTTCCATTTATGCGCTTTGGATCTTGACTTGGCACTATTAGACGATAAGTCTTATGACCCTAATGATACCAGTATAGAGGCTGAAAAAACACACTATAAGGCATGGATAAGGTCTAACAGGCTATGTTTGAACTTTATGCGCATGACGATTGCCAAAAACATTAAGTCTACGCTTCCTAACATTGAAAATCAAAATGCTAAAGATTTTCTTAAGTTTGTGGAAGATAAGTTTCGTTCTGCCGATAAGACACTTGTAGGGACACTTATGGCTGAACTCACAACCATGAAGTTTGACAGGTCAAAAAGTATGCAGCAACATGTCCTTGATATGACAAATATATAGCAAAACTTAAGACACTGGGTATGGTTGTGGAAGACTCCTTCTTAGTGCAGTTTATCATGAACTCACTTCCTACTGAATATGGACCGTTCCAATTATAACACATTGAATGATAAGTGGAATATTGATGAATTGTCTAGTAAGTTTATTTAGGAGGAAGCGAGATTAAAGAAACAAGGAGTTCATTCTATTAACCTAGTGGGTCAAGGAGCTGGAAAGAAACTCAAACTAAAGGCCAAGAATTTTAAGAAAGGACCTGCTAAAGTTTCACAGGTTGCCAATGGTGAAAGGAAGGGACAAAAGTTAGATAAATGCACTTTTGCAAGAAAGAATGACATTATCAAAAAGATTGTCTGAAACGTAAGACTGGGTTCGAAAAGAAAGGTACAAATTATGTTTTTGTAAGCTTTGAATCAAACTTATCTAAAGTTCCTTCTAATACTTGGTGGTTTGATTCTGGTGTCACTACTCATGTTTCCAATATTAGGTAGGGATTCCTTACAATCCAAACCATAAGCCCAACTAGCAACTTTTTGTTTATGGGAAACTGAATAAAGGCCGCAATTGAAGATGTAGGGACTTATAGGCTAACATTAGATATTGAGCATCACTTGGATCTAATGAACACTCTCTATATACCTTCAATTTTTAGAAATTTAATTTCTATTTCTAGACTTGATGCTAGTGGATACACCTTTAAGGGTGGACATGCATGGTTGTTTCAATTTGTATAAAAATAATTCCTTTATCGGTTATAGAATGCTTATGGATGGTTTATATAAATTGAAACTTGATGATGTTTTTTCTGAATTCCTATTTATTGTCAATCATAATGTTGGAATAAAACGTAATTTGGTGAATGAACATTCTGCTTACTTGTGGCATAAACATTTGGGTCACATATCTAAAGAAAGGTTAGAAAGATTAATAAAGAATGACATTCTATCGAATCTAGATTTTACTGATCTTGGCTTATATGTGAAATGCATTAAGGGCAACCAAAACAAACATAGCAACAAAGGAGCCACGAGAAGCAGTCAGCTTCTTGAAATAATACACATCGATATTTGCGGACCTTTTGACACTCCGTCCTTTAATGGAGAAAAATACTTCATCACCTTTATAGATGATTTTTCATGGTATGGATATATCTATTTGCTGCATGAAAAATCTCCAGCTGTAAATACCCTTGAGGTGTTTGTAAAGGAGGTTGAGAGGCAATTAGATAAAAAATTGAAAATTATAAGATCTGATAGTGGTGGTGAGTATTATGGAAAGTATGATAAATCTGGATAGTGTCCTGGTCTATTTACTAAGTTCCTCGAAAGTCATGGTATATGTACATAGTACACTATGCTAGGCACACTGCAACAAAATGGTGTGGCAGAAAGGCGAAATAGAACATTAATGGATATGGTTAGGAGTATGATAAGTAATTCCTCATTACTCAAAAGTTTATGGATGTATGCACTTAAAACTGCTATGTATCTCCTAAACAGGATTCCTAATAAGGCAATTTCTAAAACTCCTTTCGAGTTATGGACTGGAATGAAACCTAGTTTAAGACACCTGCAAGTTTGAGGTTGTCCAACAGAAGCACGTATTTATAATCCATATGAAAGAAAATTATATTCTCGAACAGTTAGTGGTTACTTTATTGGTTACCCAGAGAAATCCAAAGCGTATATGTTTTACTATCCGAACCATAGTTATAGAATTGTTGAAACAGCCAATGCCAAATTTTTAGAGAATGATGAGGTCAGTAGGAGTGTTGAAAATCAAGTTATGGATATTAATGAAATAAGGGTTGATGTTCCATTACCTGTAAATGTTCTTAAACCCACAACTACAACAAATGTTATTCCTGCTTTGGAAGATCAAAATAATCAAGAACAACATTTAAATAATGAAGAAGTACCCCATGAAGAACCTAACTTACCACTAGCTCATGAAATGAACCAATTGGTATACCTTTAAATAAACCTATAAGGGTTAGAAGGTCGGCTATCTATGATGATTATTTGATTTATTTGTAAGAGTTGGATTATGACTGTGGAATTGATACTGATCGTGTTTCTTTTTCACAAGCCAAAGGTAACGATAAGTCTGAAAGATGGATTGATGCTATAAAAGAAGAGTTGAAATCAATGACTCAAAACAATGTCTGGGATCTTGTAGACTTGCCAGAAGATTCTAAAAGAGTTAGCTGTGAATGGGTCTTTAAGACCAAACACGACTCGAATGACAATGTTGAAAGATATAAAGCTAGACTTGTTGTCAAAGGTTACACTTAGAAAGATGTCATTAATTATAAGGAGACTTTTTTACCTGTCTTAAGGAAAGATTCATTGAGAATAATTTTAGCATTAGTAGCTCAATTTGACTTATAGCTATATCAGATGGATGTAAAAACAACCTTTATGAATGGGGATCTTGAGGAGGAAGTTTACATGGATCAGCTTGAAGGTTTTTTCATTAAAGGTAAAGAAAGTATGGTGTGTAAATTGAAGAACTCAATATATAAACTTAAACAAGCTGCCAAGCAATGGTATATTAATTTCAATAGTACCATTACTTATTTCAGTTTTGAGGAAATCACTGTTGATCGATACATTTACCGAAAGATCAGTGGGAGTAAGTTTATATTTCTGGTTCTTTATATTGTTGACATTTTGCTTGCTGCTAATGACTTAGGTTTGTTGCATAAGACTAAAGAATTTCTTTCTAAAATTTTTGAAATGAAAGATATAGGAGAAGTATCCTATGTGACTTTAATTTCAATATTTTGTAAGAGATCAGAAGGTTTATTAGGATTGTCTCAAAAAGCCTATACTGAGAAAATTCTTGAGAAATTTAACATGAGCAAGTGCTTAACAGGTATAGTCCCTATTCAAAAGGGAGATAAGTTTAGTCTTATGCAATATCCAAAGAATGGTGTGGAACGTAAGAAAATGGAAACAAGTCCATATGCTTCTGTTGTGGGTAGTTTGATGTACCTACAAATCTGTACTAGACCCGACATCAGTTTTGCAGTAGGGATGCTGGGCAGATATCAAAGTAATCCTGGTATTGATCATTAGAAGGCTGCAAAGAAAGTGATGAGATATCTTTAAGGAACAAAGGATTACATGCTCACTTATAAGAGGTCTTATCATTTAGAAGTGATTGGATATTCAAATTCAGATTTTGTCGGGTGTCTTGATAGTCGGAAGTCAACATTTGTCTATTTGTTCCTATTAGCTGAAGGAACAATCTCATGGAAAAATGCCAAACAGTATGTTATTGCTTCATTCACTATGGAAGCAGAATTTGTAGCTTATTATGAGGCTACAATTCATGCATTATGGTTGTGGAACTTTATTTCAGAGCTTAGAGTTGTAGACACAGAAAGCAAGCCGCTGAAAATTTATTGTGATAATTCTAAAACAATTTTCTTCTCTATAAACGACAAATACTCTAAAAGTGCAAAACACATGGAATTAAAGTATTTTGTTGTTAAAGAAGAGATTCAGAAACAAAGAGTGCATATAAAACATATTAGGACATATCTCATGGTAGTCGATCCTCTGACTAAGGGTTTACAACCAAAGACATTTAAAGAACATGTGTTTAGGATGGGTCTTGGTTGTATTGATGATTGATAATAATGTTTGATGATGATGTTTTAGCACTCTTGAGCTTAATAATAATATGTTTCTGAATTTTATATTTCTTATTCATTATGTTTATATCTACATGATTGTTTGAATAAGAAATTTGTATGTATTTTCATAATAAGTATGTAGACTGTATGTTGTTTATATACAACTTATGAACCTAAACATAATAAGTTCTTAATGTAGCGGTATATGGAAGGGAGTATACGACTATACTGTGTATGACCGCCATAACCCACATTATGTGATTTGTTGTGTTGAGGTGCTTATGATATTAACGGTTTATAAGATTTAATTCTTGCTAGCCTTATGTTGTACTATTAAATGTAATGATGAAACATCCAGCCAAGTGGGAGAATGTAAGAAATATGGCCTGATGTTGTGGCCAAGATTTTCTATAAGCCTATATTAAACTTGGTTTAGGGTTTTATTAGTTTAATAGTAAGTTAAATCTTAAACGTTAATTTCGTACTTGATGGAAGTACAAGATTTAATGTAAATAAAGAAGTGTATATAAACTAGTCCTCTCTCTACCTCAATTAAGTGCAGACAAAACACAAATACTGAAAGTGTAGGTATTTGTGCATTGAGTTATCTATCAAGCTATCATACAAAAAGAGGGTCAAGAGAGAGAAACTAATTCGTAATTGGTAAAAGTTTTCTTCTCTACATCATGACGAATTCCGCTCAAGGTAAGTAATTTATTTGCTTTATCTATGTGATTATTATTATATTTAAGATTTGTATGGACACGAATGATCTACGTATAATTCATGATTCATGTATGATTTATGTCTTTGATGTTTGATTATTAAGAACCAGAAAAATTATAGCATATTATGACATATGTTATGTCATATAACATCTAATTTAACATACGTTAAGTTTCTCAATTTAACTAAGTTATGTTGTTCGAAGTCTCATATCTATATTAAAGCAATATGGTACATGCATAAATATAAGGTCTAATCGTTTTTATATATAGACATTGGACACTTTAACAAGTATTCTTCAATAGTATGGGAAAAATCTAAAGCATTTATTTCAAATCTATTTTTACGAACCTGAAGTGAATATGACAACAATCTATGGTCCATTGAAATTTTTAATTGCAACTTGTAATTGTCTGTTGACTATAGGCTTGTTATTAAAACATCATTCTAATCTTAGTTCGATAATTCGAGTCTAAAATTTGGAGAGAAAAAAAAGAATCTGAGATAGTAGATCTGACTCCAAAAAATAGATGTTGTGCAATTTAAATCGTAACTGATCAATATGCTCTTAGAATTAAGCCTGAAATTTTTTTTTGTGACAGATTAATTATTTAACTAGCTTAAAGTATACTTGTGATTGAAACTTGAGGGACAAATGACAGGTATGGATTAAGCTCCTATGAACCAAAGCTCAATGAATGTTCCAATAAGCCAAAGATCTCTAGGTATTGCCTAGATTGGAGACAAGTGACACTATCATATGCATCTATATACTTTCACATTGAATATTACATTTCCTTTCTCCAACTTTACTAATTTGATCATAGGAGATCAAACGTCTGAAAAATGCTTTGATCTTTAATTTTATAAATTTGTTGAAAAAACCCATAAACTAAATTTGAACTATATTCTAACTCATTATTTACCTATTCCCAAATGTTTTGACTCAAACTTAGGTTCAAAGAATTTAGACCTCGAGATTATACGATATTAAGTAAAATAGAATAATAGAAGTTAGAGTATTTATAAGGAAGGAGGGTGTGTGTAATTTAGTATAAGAATTAATTTAACTGTTAACTTTTTTCTTTTAAATTTCAAATTATGCGTGGCTTATTATTTGTTTAACCTTATTTTATAGATGTTAGCTTAAAGAAAACCACTAAATTTGAACCTCGGAAGTGTTAGTTGTCTTCATGTATCAAAAAGAATGTAGTTCAATGCTAATTTGAGGCAAAAATTAATGAGTTGAAGTTGTTTATGGAATATATGCCCATGTCTAGGAGGTGACATTTTAGACATAAACATTTAAATGACTATGTATATTGTAAACTTAATCCTTTTGAAGATTTAAAGATAAGTTTGAAGGCAACAACTGGATAAGATGAAAACACTCAACAATCGAAGTGTTTTAGAGTTTAAATAGAATTATTCAACTACATTTATTATAATTTGATATCTAGGATTAATTGGAAGTAGCTTTGGTATAAATATATCAATTTATACTCAATCTTTATGTGTGTAAGAACCTTAGTGCTTAGAGAGCTTAAAAGAGAAGTTCTATTGTAGTTGTCTTATAAGAGGGTGAATAGCTCGAAACCTTTATTGTTTGTATCATACTATTTTGATTTAGTGGATTTATTATTGATTTGTCACGTGGTTTTTACCTATATGCTATAGAGTTTTTTGTACGTTAAATCATATGTTCAATTTAGCTCTCAGTCATCTTTGTTGCTATAGTAATTTGTTATTGATTGAGAGATCTTAAAGATATTGTGAGCATTATTGCTTGAAGCCCAAAGTAAGTGGTATTAGAGCCTTGTGTATAGAGAGTGGAAATAGCTCTATGACGAAGTTGATGTCAACCAACCACTGAATATGGAGACTTATAATGAAAGATCTCATGCATTGTAGGGATCTTTGTGATCCAATCAACGTGGATAAAAGTATAAAAGATAATATTCCATCTAAGCTGGAGAAAATGATAGATGAAGATGACAAGGAGACCAAAACATGTCACTACTGCACCAAACTAGTCACGTAAACAAGTTCTACTAAAAATGGAATATAAACTAGAAGAAGCAAGATAAACAAAAGGACAGAGATGACAAAAACACTAGAGCAATAACATTAAGTAAAGATGATGAAATGTCTCAATATTAGTCATTTAGATTTGAAGTGGTTTGTTGACACAAGGGCATCTTATCATTATGTTCCAAGGAGGGACTATTTCACTAACTACAGGAGTAATGATTTTGGAAGTGTACGAAGATAGGCAATTAAAGCTCTACTAGCATCATTGGCATAAGAGACATCTGAGTTCAAAAGCAATATTAGATGCACATTGAGCTTGAGAGATGTATGACACATTCCAAACTTGTGACACAATTTACTATTTATGAATATGCTTGACTAAGAGGGATACCAACATACTTTTAAGAATAACAAGTGGAAGTTGTCTAAAGAAGTATTGAAGGCTGCTCATGGTGAATTGTGTTACACATTATAAAAGACGCACTTTAAGTTATGTGCTAGAGAAATAAATGTCATTTAAAATAATATTTCGCCAGATTTGTGGCACCAAACATTGGGACACATTAGCAAGAAGGGGATCAAGTTTCTAGCTAAAAAATCACTTATCCCTACGAAGACTACAATTTCTCTCAACCCTTGTGATTATTACGTGGCTGAAAAGTAACATTGAATGTCTTTCCAATAAAAGATCTACCAGAAGGAAGGTGAAGTTAGACCTAGTGTACTCTGACATATATGGTCCCACAGAAGTGGAGTGCTTGAAAGGTAATAAGTACTCTGTTACATTTTTCAATGATACAACACGCAAGACTTGGTCTTTATACTAAAAATAAAAATATAGATTCTAAATACTTTTCAAAGATTTCATGTCATAGTGGAAGGAGAGATAGAGAGAAAGTTGAAATGTCTCCAAATCGATAATAAAGGCGAGTATACCTCCAATGAGTTTGATAAGTACTATGCAAGATATGTCATAAGGTATGAGAAGATGAAACCTAACATCCTACAGCATATTGGTGTTGCCGAGAGGATGAATAACAACATTGTAGAGGAGATTCTCTCTGTGCTCCAAATGCCACAGTCTACCGAAGTCCTTTTTGGGATGAGGTGGTCAAAACCATAATATATATGATCAATATAATACCTTTGGTCCTTTTAGATCTTGATGTTCCTGAGAGAGTGTGGAAAGGGAAGGATCCGACTTATTCATATATAAGGGTATTCAGATGCAAGACCTTCAAGCACGTACCAAAGTAACATAGATCGAAGCTAGATTCAAAAACCACTCCTTTTGTATTTGTTGGATATGGTGATGAAGAGTTTCGCTATAGGCTCTACGACTCCAAAAAGTATAAGTTTTCTATGAAAATGAGATGGGCACATATCTTATCAATAAAAATAAGATTACATTTATAAGGTATTTTGGTAATAAAGATACAACTCATGTACCTACTTCTATTGATCAACCTACAAGTGAACGAGGAGAACATTAGCTTAAACAAGATCATAACAATTAGAGGTAACTTGATGGTGATGATTCATATCAGACACATCCTGTGGATCATGAAGAAAGGCCTAATGAGCATCATGAGCAACCTGCTCAAGTGTTGGAAGACATCCAACTTCGAAGGTTAACAAGAGCGAAAAAGCCTTCAAGAAGATATCCTAGTTCAAAATATCTCCTAATCACTGTTGAGGGAGAGCTAAATAGTTTCCAAGAAGTGCAGTTACATAAAGATAAATATTCTTGGCTCAAGATAATGCAAGAGGAGATGGACTCATTCAAGAATAATGGGACCTATAAATTAGTAAAGCTTCCCAAAAGTAAGAATGCCTTGAAGAATAGATGGGTGTTAAAGATCAAGAAAGATGGTGGCAACCTAGTGAAGCGTAAGGCAATGCTAGTGGTAAAGAGATATAATAAAAAGAAGAGTATGAATTTTGATGGGACTTTTTCCCCAGTGGTCAAGATGATGTTGATACTCATTATATTGGCCTTAGTTTCTAGTTTAGATCTTAAAATCGAGCAACAATTTGATGTGAAGATTGTTTTCTTACATGATAATTTGGACAAGGAGATTTACATGGAGCAACTAGAAGGGGTCAAAGTAAAAGGGAAAGAGGATTTTATATGCAAGTTGAAAAAGATTCTTTATAGGCTCAAAAAAACATCGAGGAAATGGTACAAAAAGTTCAATTCATTTATAAAGAGTGGTGGTTACAAGTGAACATTAGTTGATCCTAATGTCTATTGTAGAAAACTCCCTGGTCGTAACTTTATCATCCTTCTTTTATGTATGGATGATATGTTAATAGTTGGACAAGATGCTGACATAATTTGCAGGTTGAAGGAAGACTCCTTTAATATAAAAAATTTAGGTCCTACAAAACAGTTTTTGGGCATGGAGATTAATCGTGGTAGAAATGCAATAAAGTTGTAATTATCACAAGAGAAATATATTAAACGGGTGTTTTAAAGTTTGATATGAAGAATATCAATCCAATGAGTACACCATTAGCTACTCATTTTAAGTTAAGTAAGAGATCTTGTCCTACTACTAAAAAGGAAAAAGATTTTGTCCTCTATTCCTTACTCCTTAACTGATACGGCAACAACCTAGAATCAAAGTCTAGATCACCTCCGTTTCAATGATTGTTCCCAATACCTAAATTAAATCAATCTAACACGACCCTTCACCCTCAAAACAGCAAGGAATTGGTAACAAAGAGTACAAAGATTGCAAGAATTGAATTAACGCCACAAGTTAGAACTTACTTGATAAG
>JANQAP020000087.1:51545-62366 GCA_026874005.2 Erythroxylum coriaceum
TTACAAAATGCTCCCCCTCCTACAAGAACCAGATATAATTTCAGGCAACATAAACAAAATGAAGTGTTTCTTGCATATGTTTCTGTTCTATGTCTAAGTATAGGGGATACAAGTTGACACGATTTATTACCACTGGCTGCAGAAAACATCCGTGTATTCCATGCCATAGGGCCCCCAACAAATTCCACCTAAAAACAATAGTTACTTTATCATCTTCTACCTGTACTACATCTTTGTTCGTATGGAAGGAATCAAAAGAACTTTGCAAAAGAGAACTTTAAAGGGAAATATACAACTTTTGCTAATGTCTGTGTTTGTAGTTAACTTGCTGCTCAGGGGATCAAGATTTCATGAAGGTACTTAATAATACAAAAGTGAAAAGCAAACATTCAATCGGGGAAACACATCATTACCCCAAACAATTACCAAGTTTAAAGAAGGTTCTGTGGCTACCAAATAAATTTAATTGCTGAATTCAGCATGAAAAAGATCAGAATATTTGAATGCAATAAATCAGACATGTGTCAAAAAACAATTTAGATTTACATGAACTCTACCACAGTGGCAGCAACAGGTTTTCCTTGAAACAGAACTCCCACAGAAACTGCAAAGCTAGGATAACCGTGCGCAAAATTGGTTGTTCCATCTGCAGAAACATCAAATTTTAGTAATTTCAAGTAAGCAATTGATAATCCATCTATTTCATATAATCAACTCAATATGCAGATGCAAAGGAATAGATAAGAATGGGCGCCTCTTTCCCCATAACCTCCTCCCCACCTCCAAAATACCACAAAACAAGAAGAAACAGTCAGAGCCTTGCTTCATTAATTGATTCAGCTACATAAAACCAAAGAGGAAAAGAAGGGGAAAAAAAAACATTTTGTCTCTCCATTTCCCTCTATAGGAAGCCACAAAATTTGCAGCGAAGACATGCCTTAAAAGGACTTAATAAGGATAAACTTCTCAAGTGACAGATAACCTAAGTTCCAGAAATAACACATTTATGTATACAACCTAAGATAAAACTGGAGAAGAAAAAAACAAATGTAAAACAAGCCAAGAGCTGAGGGAAACGAACCTAGTGGATCAATGCACCAGAGATAATCAGATAATGTGTCTCCTATAATCCCTCCCTCCTCTCCAAGAATGAGGTGATCTCCAAAACTTTTTCTTACAACATCTAATATGGCAGCTTCACTCATTTTGTCTGTGCTGCAAGTAAATTTATATGAATGATACTTGTTGAAGAAGACATTTATCAAAAGATGTTCCAAAAGATCTATGAGTACGCTAAAAAGTTTTTAAATATAATCAAGGTATCTCACTGCTCATCCACACCGTTAAAAGGCACAATCATACACCGCCAGCTGCAGCAGATAATCGACTACCACCAAATTCTAAGGTAAAGCATCTCAACATTCTCGTGGGTATCAAAATACAGCTAGTAAGAAGTAAGGCAACTTATTAATAAAATTAATTTTGCAACATAACAGCACATATTGTGTAGTCCTTACTCGGTTACCAAGTCAGTCAGTCCTTTATACGATATATTCCGAGGGTTATTAACTGCATCCATCACCACCTGAACAGATAAAGAATACACATTTTGGTATTCACAGGAAGCTAAATGGCACATTAAGAATCTGATATAATCATCAAAAGTAATCTGATAATTACAAAAATTACAGAGAATGAGAGAACAGGAATTGAACCTCAGCCCCAGTCTTCGCAGCTTTCTCAACGACTTCAATAAGTTGCGAAGATGGTATTGGCCCCGTTGACAAGGCACCTACTCTCGGGTACTGCCTTTGACCGGGAATCCCCGATAAGACAGCTTTTGTAGTCAGGCTTGTTCTTAGTTTGGCATCAAACAACCCAATTCTTCGATTGCCTTGTACAGAATTTTCATGCAATCTCATCGGAACACATTGGTTTGAGCGACTAAAGGGTGGAAACGATTTGGGTGTGCAAGAGAATCGAAGAGGAACACTTGCCATACTTCAAAATTCAGAAAGAAGTAAACTTTTTTTCTTGTTCCAGTTGTTTTCAGTTTGTGTTCTCAAAAGCTCTTCACTTGTACCACTGGTTTACGAGTGTCACCAAAATCTGGTTTTGCCCTGTCGTGGTGGTTGTTGGTAGCATCCCAAGTTGGACTAGAAATAGAAAATTCCGTTTGATTTTGATTAATTATTACGTTGTTGCTACTTGCTCGTTAAATTAATTCCATATTAATTTGTTATTCTATAGTTTCTTATGCAAGTCAAGAAATTTACATTATTTTGCTAATTGTATAATAAAAGATCAAATTTTGATGGTTAAGAAGAGATTTATACAACAACCAAAATAATAACATGTTTTCAAATCCATTGCCGATTCAGATTCATGCTAATGCAATTTAGGGAATCAAATTTTTTTTCCCCGAATCCCTGTTCCACATGTGCCCAAAGCTTTTCAGCCATCAAATTTATTACAACGAATGACTGAGAAGACTTTAGGCACAAGAAGAACAGGAACCCGAGAACAGAAAATCTGTTCCCACAACTAAGATAGTACGTGATTGCTAGAATTAAGAATGTTTTGCTTGTTGATGATGATAATTTGGAGAGCCCTATTTGGGGCATAAGACCAGATTCTTGACATGGTGACTACCAAATTGCTCATTGAGGAGCATTTCATTTTTTTGTCACTTTCTTTTTCTCTATATTTCATTTTTCCTTTCAAGGTTTGCTTTATCAAAATATGGAACGGGGAAATTTTATAGCTATATTTGACATAAATATTGCACTTATGCTCCTACCATGCAAATAAGAGTTTGTACAGAGAAAAGGAAAAGACCTACTTTACCGGTAGTTCCAAACGATGAATTAGGTAAGGCTTCAAACGGCATACATAGTAAACATTCACTTGGTCCCCTCAGCATGCCTGATTACTATAGACAGGCATGTGATTATCTACTCTAAAGATACATAGTACATAAAAATAGATCAAATGTTAGTACCAATCCATCCTTTTGTTAGTTTGATGGAGGACGGAGTCCAGGGATCTGCAACAAAATCGTTTGTCATCAGATGGAGCTCTAAAAGCCATTTCTGAACATTTCTCATATAGTTTGGAAAAGCCAAAGGGTATACACCAACCTCAATTCCCTTAGGACCAATACGATTGCGAGATATAAAATTAACTATGAGTGTTGCAAACTCATCAGGAACATCTTCCTGCAGAAATATGAATATTCTAGTGGTAATAATACTAACTGGAAAAAATTGAAAAAAAAAAACGGAAGGGAACGTTCCTCCTGTGGATATACTAGTAATGGGTACCTGGATTGCATGCCCAGTATGTCTCACAACCACCATTTGAAATTTTCCTTGCATTTGTCCAATTGTAAGAGTTCTGTTGCACAGCAGTTGCAAAAGAAAATCCTTAGATCCACATTTGGGCTTGAATGACAAAAAGAACAGGTATACCAGTTTACCTGTCCAGTCTGTCTGTTCCTGCTAACAGTAAGAGTTTTGGAACAGGAGATGACAAGAACTTTTCTGAAAGGCCTTCATACCTGCACATGTTCAAACTAATTCATCAACATTTTAGAAGTAGAAGTGTGGACTTGTGAAAGAACATGAGCAGAAGAATCATGCTCCTCGTGCCTCCATTTTGATGAAAATGTGAAAGTGTTTTCAACATGCAGTCAAGTTGCTAAGAAGATAACTAAATGGCACTAATACTAGCTCTTATAAACGGGAGGCTTAAAGTTCACAGTTAATTAGGGATAAACGTTTATAAATGTCCTTGTTCTTGATGTTTTTCACAGGCGGCAGAATTATTGCCAATAGCATTGTACCAGCCTCTCCAATATTGTTCTGTTTCCTCTAGCCTTGCTCGATGAACATAACTGCAAATCATTAGCATACCTGTTAGTTCTCACAAGACAAGGAGTAGGTACGCTACTTTAGTAACCTCTGATATTTTAAGAAGAGTTATCCGTAAATTCCTTATCTGTACTTTTGCCAGAATTGCTCACCATTTCTTTGACTCGTCATACTTTAAAGTTGAAGGGATGGATAAACGAGCAGAGTCAATGTTCCTTAAAGAACCCCCCTTAACAATCCACTCTATCTGCACAGAGATTTTGATTTGCAATCCATTAGATAATCTCTAAGTGTATCCAGTAATCTATAGCTTCATCACTAAACAAGGTATACCAAACTCTTTTGGATCCTAGATGAAAATTCAATATTGAAAATAAAAAGTTCTTCATTGGTTTGGTATTGAATACGATCTGTGGGCTAAAAAGTTGAATCATTAGAACCACAGTGAATTACGCTAGAGAAGCTCAATGAGCCACTGCCAATTTTCACTCTTTAATCTTCTACTTCCTCCGATCTATATTCTTCAAACCCTTAAAAATGACAAAACCACGATGTAAAACAATAGAATTCAATAAAAGGAATAGTAAGTACTGCTTTTTCTAAGCTCGAAAAATGATGCATCCTGCTTGATAAGATCTTTTGCATGTGAATCAATGAAGCCACGGCTGTTCCCTGAAGTTCATAGCATGATCGATTATCATCATATCATCATAAGTCATCAATTATCAAAAATAAAAACCGAAAGCTATGATGAAAAAAATCTAACCTCTACAACATCAACAACAACTAAGCCAGCTAAGCTAGGTAAAGCTTTTTTGGCAGCAACATGCACAGCAACCGATCCCCCCATACTGTAAGAAAGCAACGGGAGTCCAAAGGTCAAAGAATAATAAAGATAAAGAAAACTGCAACATAACAACTATGACAAAAGAAACTTAGGATCAGGAAGTTTCCACTTGTGAATGGAAAAGATAAACAAAAGAAAGATAAATCAAAGTGAACTTTATATAATCATTACTGGAACTAAAGAAAGATAAATCAAAGTGAACTTTATATAATCATTACTGGAACTAACTAATAAATGGTTATAAATTGATAATTACCAACTTCCTTAATCAACTTGTATAAGACAGGTAGTTCTCACAAATGACAATTGAATTGATACAGCATCAGGCATACACATAAAGCTACTAAGCTCTTCTGAATTCTGATGAACACTTTGGAAATATGTCTCTACCGATGATAAACCTCCCTCCACAACAAACTTCCTCCAAACCAGTCCCCAAACCAGGAATAGGGGGAGGAAAAAGGAAGAGAGACAAAAAGGAAGAGAGACAACGCAAGGCTCAATGAAATTTATATAAGTCATCATGAAGTAATATAAGCTCAAGGTTCATAACCAAGGGGAAATTTTATGGGGAGGTCAACAATGGAGTAATTTAACTATTTACCAAATTGTTTTTCTCTTTTTCAACTTCAGAATATGCAGTATGATCTTCCAACCAAATAAATTTAAAGAAAGAGTAGAACCTGTGTCCAACAAGCACAATTGCAGGAGGAGAATCTCCATACATTGCCTTCAATACAGCCAAAACATCATTGCACATGGTCTGCAAGTGTAGAAGTTCTTCAATTTGGAGAACCACAAGACTTCCATTGTATAGAAACATACACATGATAATAGGAAACGAACTTCCTTCAATTATATTGAATCATTCTAAAATATTACCTCAATAGATAGATCAAGATCATTATCTGTGAATGTTTTTCCATGGCCTCTCATGTCCATAGCAACTACCCGGGCTTTCTCCTTGATTTTACTCGCTGAAATTGCAAATGACAGCCTGCCAGAAAGAATATGATTTATTTGAACATAGCGGCAAATTTCACACGTTTTATACTGCTTTAATCAAATAAGAAAAGTAATCTCAACGAATCAAACAAAAGATGCACTAAATAAAGCAAAAGTTCTTTATTTTCTCACTGTGTTTACTGTCACTGTCTTTGTGTTATTTGATCAGGTGAGTGGAGAAAGTCAACAGAGATGAGATGTTAGTAGAATCAGTTATCTAAACATCCATTTGGAAACTAAAAGCTCAAGTCAATCGCCAAAATGGAAAACAGGTAGAGATTCAAGAAAATTATAGGGCAGCTGAAGATAAAGGCCTCAAAGATAATTAACCACATAACATATTTTAAAGTTCCAAAAATCTAACATCCACGTTCTTCCCGTTATTTGTTCTGGTTGCTGCAGTTGAAGTTCTTGCTTTTTGTCAACGATGGGGTTAATGTGATTCTTCTTCTTTTAAATTGGGTATCAGATGGTGTGACTGCTTTATGTCATTACGAAGTCGTAACTAAAATGTTGAAACAAATCTTGTCCAATGCACGTACAACCAACTGTTATCACTGCATCTCCAATATCTCAATAAAGAATATATATGTGCTAAACTGTTCCACTCTAAAAGAATCTGGAAAGGGTCTAAACATCATCTACATTGAACATCCACTCAAGCTAAAGAAAGTTTACATTCCATCAAAAAGTTGAATTATAAAAATGCATGTAAGATCGTCAAAGGCTTCAAAAAAAGATTGAAAACGAAGTCAAACATACCCAGAATAACCACCACCATGCAGACAAAAAACTACTGGTCCTTCCGTTCCTGCTGTATATACATGAAATACCTACAATGGTAGAGAGCACTAAAAGTGTTAACATGGAGAATTTACTTGAAATATTCACATCAAAGAAAACGAGAGAGAAATTTTTTTTAATGAGAAGTGAACACTAACATCATTAGAGTTAGGAATGGAAACATCATCCTCTTGGTCAAAGAACCCCCTCCAGTCTAGAGGAGAATACTTGTGCGCAGAGGTCGCCGATGATTCTGTCGAAGACATTGACATCTGCAGAACCAAAACCATAAAACAATAAACAGTAACAATCATTCACTAAAGAGCTGTAAAACCAGATAGTTGGCAATAAAGAATCAGAAAAAGAACAAATAGCAAAAAAAAAAAAAAAGAGTTGCAGAAATCGTATTCAGTGATCGAAACACATAGAAAAAGTTAAAAATCCATCAACTTTTGGAATAACTGTAATGAAAACTCTAAACTTCCTGGAGAACCAAACAGCAACGATATCGAAAATGGAAGAGAATTACAAACCATGAAATGGGAAAACAGCAACGATCAGAAAGTAAAAGAAGAGAGAACAAGCAACTAAGAACAGAGAAGATGGAGAGAGAGAGAGAGAGAAAGAGGAATACATACATGTAGAACCAAAAAGAAGGATCGGATAATGGAAGTTTTTAACTGATTCTTACATGAAATGAAGGAGAAGGGGAATGGTATAGGTAGAGCGAGGAAGCTAGTTACAGAATTGGGCTCGGTAATGCAATTTAGATTTGGTCATGTGATGCATAGTTGATTGACTAACCAACCCAAATTAGTTCCAGTAACATAGCTTGTTAAAATAAAATTGAATTTTATAATTTTTTGTAAATTTTATGTTTAATTTCTTGTATCATGTATTTGAAGTCCAAAATTCAAGAATAGAATTATAATTTTTGTTATAACATAGTAAAACAACAATAACAATGAGACGCGGAGTAAAAGTCTAATGATACGCTGCCTTATCCTTAACTAATAAAAAAATTGATCTAATATACTCAAAACATAAAATATATAACAATATTTCAAGTTGAATACCTTTACAATTGTTTAAATTAAAGTTAAAATCAATTTAAAATTGGAAAACATCAATGGTTTGAACTTTTTTATAATCCCTATTTAATATCAACCTCTTCCATTTAATCAGCACTAAAATCTTGCCCTAATTTGAAATTCAGTCAATAAAACAGTACAATTTTATCTAATCTAAGAATCACCAAATTTTTCAATAAAATCCAAAATGCCCTTCAATTGCTTTATATTGTAACAATAACCTAGCAAAAATTCAACTAGCATGCAAGATTTAAAAAGTCCAACAGTACGTAACTTTACTCCTAATGAGTATAGACACTCTTTCAAATACCCATTCGAAGAAAAAAAAAAATTATTTTGCAAATACTAAAAAGATTTTACTTAAAGCCTTCTTGTTGGATAACACAACCATTAATTAAACTAGTGCACAGACCAACTTGTATACGCGTACAAATGCTTATGCAACCCCCTTTTGAGTATTACGGGACATTGATAAACACCCCCTTTACATATGTTATAGGTTCAAGATATATACATGAATAGAGCGGATCATATGTACAGAGCATGCACCCTGGTTCGGACGAATTCAACTTCAAGCATCAACAGAAACACTGATAGCGTTTAGCTCAACATGTTGCTTTCCCTCCCTCTGGGGGTGAAGAGTTACAGTAGCATATGCCTCTGCCCTTGAAATCTGGTCGTCTCCAGCATTGGAAACCGATATTGAATTCACGATAGGCTTTCTATTCTCGTGATTATCTTCATCTCTCGGAACAATCTCCCACTCCTCTTTGAGGGATGCAACTTGCAAGCCTTTTTCCTTGTGGCTTTCCATTTCAAATGCAGTAGGCAGAATCACGTAGTCATTTATGGGGTTGTAGAAAGGATCTGGTTCACCAGCCTTCAGCCAATGCTTTAGAATCCTGAAAACATGATGGTCACTAAGGATTCCCCGATGTTCGGCAGGGACTCCAACTCTAGCTACTGCATCTAGCTCATCAGCCTGCCATGAAAGTTGGGGCAGTTAAAAGGAAGGAAAAGATGTTGACACTGACTTTCCAAGAAAAAGCACATGGTATGATATTTTATGAAGGATATTCTTTTGATTGCCTACTGTTGAAATGCCCCAAAAGGCCAAAAGGAATTGATACAAATGGTTACTAAAGGATGCTTGAAATAGATACCCAATAAACTCAAAAAAATTTTATGCTAGAACAAAAGGCATAACCCCTTGATAATGCAATTTGAAAGAAACACTCCTACTTATGATTAGATGATTAATTGTAAGGTTTGTTTGTGGGACAAAGAAACAAAAAATTGCGAACTTGGTTTTTTATAAGTTTTCTTCTCCAGTTTCTCCAGATATGTCACTAATGCAATTCAATATTTCCTTCCACTTCCAATATTCCAAATACAAATATACTAACAGCCACATGAACAATTTTCCTATTCGTGGAACATGTAGAAGTTACCCATATCGTGTCCCTTTGACAAGTGCTATACATCCAAATTAATTGCATCTTATAGACACCACTAGTAAATCACTTGCAAGGGAATTTCCCTTTTTTCTGTCTATCCAGGCTAGATCAATAACATAAACACTTCATTTTTTAATTTCAATAAACTGTCTGTACATCTAATCCAATGTGAGTGATAAAATATGAATCAATTATTTCAGTCCAGCAACTCAAATGAAATAGGAAGATCACAACCAATGAATAATGGAAAACAAAAGATCGCCCAACAAAGCTGGTTAGGAAATATTCACTCTGGAAAGTCACATAATTGAAAAGGGAAATCAGTCAAACCTTAGCTGATTCAGTCGGAACTGTGCCATCACCATCAACGCACACATATTTAGGCTGAAGATATACGCAAGTTTAGTATCTGATACTGATAACAAGCCAAACAAAAATATTGCACAACGGAACTGACTTATCAAAAGAGCCAGTGCACCCAAATGTTAGTTAAAATCAATATAACTTTGACAACATTACACTACAGAAATGGACTATGAATAACAACCTCAAAGAATCGCAGTTCTTGGTTCTCTTTAACAGGTCTCTCCTCACTCCCATAGCTGCAGACCAATAACTAACATTAGAGACTACATATACTTCATATAGCAGAAAGATGCAACATAGACCATACTGGCACAAGAAACATTACCTGCCTGAAAAACAGAAACTTGCTATAGCATTAAAAACAAAAAAGAAGAAAAGGAAAAGTATGCAGCTCTACTTGAACGGAACTTTGAAAAGTTCAATGTACAATTAAAGTCATTTCCCTTCCAATCAAGACCAGAACTTCCATTCTTTTGAATATTACTAATTTTACTACTTTTGATGTTTGCAGAGTGTGAATTCAAGTTGCCAAGCTTTGTGCTCAATAAACAGTAGTAACTAGTAAGATTACCAAACACTATGAGGCGTCCCAAGATTAGTCCCATATATGTTGTAGAATTTAACTTGTGAAGGAACCTTAGCACGACATAAGATCTTGCGTGTCTCGTTAGCCCATTTTAAGATCTCTAAGTTGTACGGTAGAGACATGATCTCTCCATCATAAGTAACCTGGAATGCAGAAAGACAAATGTCAGTATTGCCACAAAAACACAAGCTTCAACACAATAATGCTGCTGACAATTAAAGATGATCAAAATTAGAGTTCTACCATTACTTATTCAATTCGATATAAAATGTTAGTTGTACACAGTCAATAGTAAATTTGAAAGAAATAATGAAAACTATTTGCCACCGAGAGATGTTTGAGAATGTGATGTTCCAAAGTTCTAGAATCAATTATACAACAAAAAAGTAATAAACTCTGAATTGAGACATAATACTTCCACTATTTAAACTATCTCAAACTGGAAAGATCTGTATTTCCCACAAAGGAGGTTCAGAGCTTACAATGTTACTTGAAAGAGCTGATTTGAACACTTCTATGCTCTCTTGAGGAGGATATGACTCTAGGATTATATGAGAATTTCCATCACCATCTTCCTTCCCTCTCCAGATTTCTAGAAGAGGGTTGTTTTCCCAATGGAAATTTGGACAGGACATCAACTCATATATAGATGGACATTCAATCAGCTGAAACATTGGAACATGAAACAAAATATAAGCACTAAAATATGTAGATGCAAGTCCAAATTGGAATTCACTAGAGCACTAAATTCACTATAATAACATACCAATAATGCCTTAAGGAACAAGATTGCACATAAACTATTATTATAGAA
>JANQAP020000087.1:91094-101755 GCA_026874005.2 Erythroxylum coriaceum
AGGTTGGTCAAACATGGCCTACTAATTCCAGATTTTTATCCTACGAACTTTAAATCTCGTAGTCTCGATAATGCCAACTTGAAGCATAGTAAAATCTAAACTAGGAGATGAATGTTATGATCAAAGTCTAGGAAGAGTACAACCAGATGAACCAATTCCTTTTTTATTTTATGTAAATTTAAGGATGTTTTGTTGTATAATGCTCATGGGAGAGTAAAAATTGGAAAGAAGAGCCCTTTTGATGGATCACTTCAGTCTAAAATTTGCCTTCCTTGTTTCTGAACTACGTTAGTTCGTAAGAAAAATAAGAAAAAAACACATGTGCGCTCTTCGACTATCATCCTTATTTCCGCACAAGATCAATGTACACAATTTTTCTTTTATATTTTACAAAGACGTTATATTTATTACTCAAATTTATAACTTTTCGATTATAAAAGAGTAATTTTATTGGTTAGTTCAAAGTTCGCCCTTATCCGAGTCTCAGTGACACCTTGTTAATTTCCCATCTATATTGAAAGCTTAATGTGGATGATGATATTTTTGGTTACAAAGATTTATTTTTTTGTTGGTTAACGTCTGAAGAGCGATTAATGCCTAGAAAAGACTTGAACCATTAAAAATAATAATATTTTACAGAGCTTGAGTACAAATTTAACAGAAATTGCAATTAAAGTAAGGTCAAGTAAATGCGTTTACAGTCAGCAAGAGAGTTTAACAGTAATATTCTACTTTCTGCTGCTGCTAACAGTAATATTCTACTTTCTGCTGCTGCTACAAAATGGAAACATGCCTATGAATAAATTAATAAAGAAGTCGTATATCTTATCGTCATCAAGTTGCAAGAAAGCTGACAACTTCCTGGAGTGCAATATCACGAAGAGCAACTACTGGGCCATGCTGAGAAGGTAGAGAAATGAAGCCATCAAAGTTTGGTTTACGGCAACTTGACTCGGAGTCGCGGTCTTCTTGGTCTTCCCACTTTATATTAAATGGGACAAAACCTTCTTTTCCAACTTTATATTCACAGCTTTTTTTTTTGACTTCCTTACTCTTTGCGCTATGGCAATTGTGTCAAATTCTAGATGTAACTTTCTGTTTTTGTTAGTTTATTCAATCTTATAAAACTAAAATTTTAATGGTAAGATTACTCTTTTATGATTAAAGTTATAAATTCGAGTCAACAATTTTTTTTTTATATTTAAATTAAAAATTACAGAATTGAATCACTAATTTAGTCTCTTTATAAAATACAAAAGAAATATTACATATAATTTTCGTAGATAATATGACTATATAAGAACAATAGCCAATTATAATTTGAATGACTCGTAAAGGAACCTTCCATTTTCAAATCAAGATATCCCACAATTTGTATTTGAATTTTTAAATATTTTTCTCTTTAATTAATTCAATGACTTTTTTTATTGCTTTGCAAGGTGAAACTCTTTTTAATTGTTCAACTCTATATTTTGTAAGAATATTAGAGGTCTAGTAAGGGTTTATAATTCTTGTAATACAAATGTTGACGAACATGGAGTATTCATTCGAAAGAATTACATTTTTAGTATTAAATTGCAATGATTAAAAATTTTAATCGGTTTACTCGATTCAACTATAAATATTTAGAAATGTCCAATTTTTTGGTTTGGTTTTTTACTTTTCTGTTTAATTTACTTTAATAACTTTATTGTAAAAAACTAATTAATTTATTAATTAATCGATTAATTTTTATAAATTAAAAAGGTTTTACAATTTAAAATAAATAAATTATTTTTATTTTAACAATTTTTAGTTAAATTTTAAATTTTTTAATAGATAAGAACAATATTTTTTAATTATATTTCAAAATTTTTAATTTTATTCAATCTTTAGTCAATTTTATGATAAATTAATATCAATTAAACCTTTTAAATCTTGAATATCTTGTCTTTTTCGTTTAACTTCCATTCTAATTTTTAAAACTTTGGTAAATTATGAAATTGTTATGAGAAATTTTACGAAATCGATATGCCCAGGTACGGAATTTTAAGCCTTGAATTTCATATTCTTTTCTGGCTAAGAACTTTTTATATCGTCAGAGTGAGCTCATCATAATAAATGGGTCATCAAGGTCTATGTGAATTGAATGGAGAGGGCATTCCTGTTCAACAACTGTTTTTTTTGGTTTTCTGGAAACATTCAAATCAATTACAATTTGAAGACTACGTGATAACGAGTGGTGTGATATAACGGAGGAGTGGGCTCCTTTCATGCATCGCCGTACGGCATCTCCTATCCGTTCCTCTAAAATAGAGTGAGATTTTTTTTAATTGAGAGATACTATGTTACTGTTCATTTCAATGTATAATTATATTTTTTACAGTAAAAAAAGAATATTTTCAACATATTGGTAGAAATAGAACCAATTTACCTGATTATTAAATTTTTCGATTTTGTATTAATAGTTAATTATATTTTGCTTGTATTTTTTTAATTTAATTCTACTGCTTGACTATTAATATTTATGTATGTATGTTTTAATTTAATTTATCTTTGTTTGTAATTTATTATGTTATTCGACTATTAATATCAATATATTTGTGATTTATTTATTTGAAGTTTTCTAATAAATAGTTTTTAAATTATTTATTTAAAATATTTATTCATAAGTAAATAATTATAAAGTTATAAACATATAATAAAAATATTTATAAACATGAGATTAAATCTTAAAATTATTATAAAGGCTTAGTTTGAGGGAGCGGTAGCGGTTGACAACCTGCTGAAATCAACCTTCTAAAATAATAAGTACTTATTCTCAATAAGTACTTATGTGTTTAGAATTGCTATTTTAGTAACTGCTGAAACGTGAAAATAGGTGTTTGACAAGTGCGGTTGCGGTTGCTGAAAAGAGATAAAATAACTAAAAAGCTCATTAATTAATAAACTATTAATTGTTGTATAAATAATTATAAAATATATTATTAATCATATAAATTTAAAATTATAAATAAGAAAATATAAATAAAATAAATTTAGTAAATAAAATATTTCATAAAAATATATTATTAGTCATATTAATAAGAGCATAATGGAAAATAATACTTGTAGTGAATGTTATTAATGTAAAGTAAAATTTCTACCGCAGAAGCAGTTTCCTACCGCAACTCTCTTTCTGCTTATTGATTTTTACGGTGACATCGCACTTTTCTTCAATCTCCGGTTATTAACCGCAAATCCAAACATGTGACTGTGTTTAAAAACTGCGGTGAATAAGTACTTATTTTCACCGCACCGCAAATCCAAACGTAACCAAAAATTATAATTACTTAAATAAACATATAATGAAAATATTATAATATTGTTTAAATAACAAAATAAAGAATGAATGAATTAAAAAAGAAAGAATGAATGAAAAAAAGAAAGAAAACAGGAAGAAAGAAAAGATTGAGAGATAAAAAAAGAAAAAAGCTGAAAAATTAAAAAATATGAACAGTAATGAAGAGATGCTACAGTGTCACTCCAAATTTGGCTAAAAGCTTAAATTAGGGCTTAACATTTTTGAGTTTGATTAATTTAGGACTTAAACTTGAAACCAGCTCAACAAAGGGTTAAAATTTCACGAGTCTGCTCAATTTAAGACTTTTTTAGACAGAAATTATGACGTATCTACACGTGCCGTTACATACAACAACGTGACACCATTACCCTTTAAAAAAAGGCCACGTATAATAGAGTAAAAAGTTTTAAGTTTTAACCTAAAATTTTGTAACTTTTCGTAAATTTTGTAAAATAAAAAAAAAGAGAAATGCAAAAGTTACTGAAACCCTAAAATCTCATTGTCGCTCCCCTCTTTGACGCATCTTCACCGTCGGCCATTCCACTCTAGTCTTCGTGCAAGGGTTGTCTTGCTTGGTATTAAGGTAAGTCTAGAATTAAAGTATTAACCATTAGACTTAGGAGCGATAAATATTTGATTCTGATAGGTCTGAAGTTAGAGCAATAAAAAGAAGTTTCAGGTTAATGTAGTCTAAGAAAAATAGTATGAATAAAATGGACAGAAGCAAACTGGTCAACTCCATATTTTGTAATAATATTAGAGTTCCGTAAGGGTTTATAATTCTTGTAATATAAATGTTGTCGAACATGGAGTATTCATTCGAAAGATTACATTCTTAGTAGTAAATTTAATTGGTTTATTAGGTTTAAATGTAAATATTTAGAAATGTTCAACTTTTTTTCAGTTTTTTACTTTTCTATTTAATTTACTTTAATAATTTTATTGTTAAAAATTAATTAATTTATTAATTAATCGATCAATTTTATAAATTAAAAATATTTTTAAATTTAAATTAAATAAATTATTTTTATTTCAACAATTTTTTAATTAAATTTTAAATTTTTTAATAAATAAGGATAATCTTTTTAATTATGTTTTAATTTTTTAATTTTATTCAATCTTTAACTGACAGATTAACATCGATTAAACCTTTTAAACATTAAATATTTAAATATCTTATCATATCAATTTAACTTCCGTTCTAATTTTTAATACATTGGTAAATTATGAAATTGTTATCAGAAATTTTACGAAATCGATATGCTCAGGGATGGAATTTTAAGCCTTCAAATTTCATATTCTTTTCTAGCTATCAATATATTTGTGGTTTATTTATTTGAAGTTTTCTAATTAATATATTTTAAATTATTTATTTAAAATATTTATTCATAAGTAAATAATTATAAGGTTATAAACATATAATGAAAATATTTATAAATATGAGAATAAACCTTAAAATTATTATAAAGTTATAATTACTTAAATAAACATATAATGAAAATATTAGAATATTGTTTAAATAACAAAATAAAGAATGAATGAATTAAAACATAATGAATGAATGAAAAAAGGAAGAAAGTAAAGATTGAGAGATAAAAAAAGAGAAAAAGCTAAAAAATAAAAAATATGAACAGTAATGAAGAGATGCTACAGTGTCACTCCAAATTTGACTAAAAGCCCAAATTAAGGCTTAACATTTTTGAGTTTGATCAATTTAGGACTTAAACTTGAAACCAGCTCAACGAAGGGCTAAAATTTGATGAGTCTGCTCAATTTAAGACTTTTTTGGACAGAAATTTACAACAACGTGGCACCATTACCCTTTAAAACAAGGCCACGTATAATAGAGTAAAAGGTTTTAAGTTTTAACCTAAAATTTTGCAACTTTTTGTAAATTTTGTAAATTTCATAAAAGAAAAAAAAGGGAAATGCAAAAGTTACAGAAATCCTAAAATCTCATCGTCGCTCCCCTCTTTGACGCATCTTTACCGTTGGTCATTCCACTCTAATCTTCATGTAAGGGTTGTCTAGCTGGGTTCACGCATCTTTACTAAAGATTGCCCTTGTCAGATCTGCGCTTTTTTGTTCGTTGAAGGGGTTGTGTTAGTTGGTTTACGCATCATCACCACCGTCCGATCCGTGCTCCAGTCTTCATTGAAGGGGTTGGGTTGCCTGGTTCACGCATCATCTCTTGAAACTAAGGTAAGTCCTAAAATTAAAGTATTAGCCGTTAGACTTAAGAGCGGTAAGCATTTTATTCTGAGAGGTCTAAGATTAAAGCAGTAAAAAGAAATCTGAGGTTAGCATAGTCTAAGGAAGATAGTATGTATCAGATAGGCAGAAGCAAACTGGTATTAGTTTCATCTTTAACCGAAGATAGTCAGTTGCACAATAGAAAATCAATTGGTCCTAGCAGATACCCATTCTGCAACTGACCATCTTCGGTTGAAGATGAAACTAATACCAGTTTGCTTCTGCCCATCTGATTCATACTATCTTCCTCTTTCCTACTAATCAGAGCACAATAGAAAACCAGTTGATCCTACAAAATCTTAATTTGATGCTTTTAATTCCGTTTCCCTTCTACATCCTTTTTGCTTTACTAGTGGGAGTGTTTTTCATATGAGTGTGTATTTTTTTAATTGCAACTAATGTATTGTTTTTATATTGTTGTTTGTAATACTCTTACTATCATTGATAATAACATAAAGTTATGATTTTGTTATTTTAGTAGTAACTTAAATCTGAAAGACTCTAATTACTAGTAACTTAAAGTTTATGTAGCAATTGAATTGAATAAGGATTGCATTTAATATGGATATTTTTTAAACATTGAGGCATAATAAACCATTAGGTAGGTATATAGGCTGGAAACCAGTGATGCAGCTCCCATGAGGATTATAGGTAAAAAATTTCAAGAGCCTAGGAGCCATAATGAGAACATGTTTCTCAATTCACAGGTGTAAACAATGCCACATACCTTAACTAATAGAACTTAGTAAGTTGGTTGATGGAATTGTTATGAATATGTTAAGCATCATGTGTTGTGCTAGGCTTGAATTTTTTATTTTCACTTCAGTGTTTTCTTTCAACATTCTAATTGAGTGCTTTTGTTTTTCTGGAGTTGGTTTTTTCGATTTGGCATAATGACATTTGATGAAGTAACTCTGCGGTTTCACCATACCGGATGTTTTGTTAATGTGGGTGATAATGATATATATGAGGGTGGTTTTGTGGTTGAAATTGAATTTAATCCTGACTTACTAAGCTATTTTGAATTGGTTGATGTATGTAAGAGAAGTGGGTATAATAATGTGAAAAGGATATTTTATCTTATATCTAGTTTTGAACTATGTACTGGTTTGAGAGTTGTACAAGATGATGCTAATGTGTTAGATATGGTTAGTCAGATGATAAGTACGGCAGTATTGATATTTATATTGAACATGGTGTGGATACCCCTATTGAAGTGATTGAGGATGAATGTAATGAGGTTAATCAAGGTAATGTAGTTGAAGATAATGGTGAGGATGTTAATAATGAAGGGTTTGGAGGTAATGTAAGTAATGTAGACAATTTACCAAATGTGGAGGATGAAAATGATGCAGATATGGAGAATGAAGATGATACAAATATGGAGGTTGAAGAGGATGAAGAGTATTTAGAGGAAGGAGATGAAAGTAATGGTCCGAATGAAGATTTTGAAAAGGATTTAGAACAAGGAGATGAAAGTAATGGTCTGGATGAAGATAATGGACCACATGAAAGTGATGCAAGTAATGCAAATGATGAAGATGAGGTAGTTTTGTCAGAATATTATGATAGTGATGAATATAGAGAACTTGTTAGTGATGTAGATGATGTGGTACATGATGCTACTAGGAGGAAAAAGAAATATCTTGTTTATGATGAAAATGCAACTGAGCCTTACGTTGAATTAGTGATACTTTTTTTTAATCATTTGCAATTTAAGGATGCAGTGAGTTTGTTATCCATCAAAACAAAGAGGGTTGTCATGTTTACCAAAAATAAGCCCAAATTTGTCCAAGCTAAATGTAGGACAGAGAACTGGCTTTGATATATATATGGAGCATTTGATAGGAAGCTGCAGTCATTTCAAGTTAAGAAATTCAGGAACTATCATGGCTGTAATAGGGTATATACAAATCCTGGGATGAATACCAGCATCTTAGCTGACTTGCTGAAGGATAAGCTTAAAAGGGAGCCATTTTTTAAGAATGATGATATAAAATTTTACGTTAAAGATTGTTTAGGTGTTGAAGAGTCTATAAGTATGGTGAGAAGAGCAAAGAAAAAAAATAGTAGACAGCGTTGTGATCAACATTGAAGAGTAGTTTGAGAAGCTTTGGTCTTATGCTGAAGTGATTAGGCAGACTAACCCAGGAAGGACTATTACATTGACAGTGTCTCAACCTGTATTTGAAAAAAATGTACATATGCTTAGAAGCTATTAAACATGGGTTTAGGCAAGATACAAGCATTTTTTTGTCCTAGATGGATGTTGGCTGAAAACCAAAACTAAGGGTGAACTTCTATATGCTGTGGGAAGCGATGGAAACAATCAAATATTTCCTGTTACTTGGGCTATGGTTGAAGTTAAGTTGACAGTCACATGGAAGTGGTTTATTGAAAGGCTGAAAGAAGATTTACCTCACTTAGGCTCCGGAATTGGTTGGGCTATAATGATTGACCAACAAAAAGTAAAAGTTTCACATCAATCTTGTTTTTACTTTCATTGAGAGTGTAACTGTTATGAAATAAGTATAGTTGTATCCATATGCCTATTCAAATGATTATGTTTTCCATTGTAGGGACTTGATAGAGCCATTATCGATTTGTGTCCAGATGCTGAGCCAGGTATTGTGCTAGACATGTTTATGTCAATTAGCAAAGAAGAGGACATAAAGGAGAAGAGATGAAGGAGCACTTTTGGAAAATTGCAAAATCCTTCACAGTAAGGGAATATGAAGAAAATTTGGATAAGCTCAGAGCCAAGAACCAAAGGGCAGCAAAAGATATTGAGAGTTATGCACCAGTTCAGCAATGGTGCCAGGTTTCCAGAGGAAAGATTGTATGATTGAGTTGGTTGACAATAACTTATATGAGGCTTTCAATAAGACTCTAGTTGATGCAAGAAAAATGTCAATTTTAGGGTTATTTGAGCATCTTAGAAGAGAATTGATGAAAAGAATTGTGAGAAAAAGGAAAGAGGCTACCAAATGGAAGGGTAATTTAGGGACAAGAATATGGGAAGCAATTGAAAAGAGTGTCATGATTGCTCAACATTGTTCAGTGCATCATAATGGAGAAGGAGGGTATGAGATTGATCATGGACAGAATATATATGTGGTGAGGCCTCAGAACTGTTCTTGTAGGAGATATACCCTCTTTAACATTCCTTGTGCACATGCCATATGTGCTATTAAAGACGGTAGGGTTAATATTGAGCAGTACACTTCTAGTTGGTTATGGAAGACTAAATATGTGAAAGTATATGGGAAGGCAATTTAACCGATGCCTGGTATGAAGGACTGACCTATTAGCAATGAAGAAACTATTAAGCCACCAGAATTTAAACAAGAGTCTGGTAGGCCCAAAATAGCTAGGAAAAAGGCATTGATGAGCCTCAAAAGAATACAAAAGTAAACAAAAAGCAAATTATTGATCACGTGTCTAAGAGGGGCATGATCATTACATGTAACCACTGCCATACAGAAGAACACAACAAAAGAGGTTGTCCTTAGAAAGGTCAGGAGGTAATTTCTAAGTTGTTTAGTCTTTTTATGGTACAGCTAAGATTTCTTTTCCATAGTAGTGGTAATCTTCTAGGTTTTTTTATGCTGTTATCATTATTATCCATGACAGGTTCCAGCCTAGTTTCAAAATCCAAACCTAGACCAATCAACTGATTTCCTTATGGAGCAACACACAACGAACTAATCGTCAACTCCTGAAAACATATCCACAGTTGAAACCAACACTGACAACCCAGTACTGAAAGGGGAGAGAAAGGTAAAAGAAGAGAAAAAGCCTCTGCTTCTGCCTATGCCTCTGCCTCTGCCTCTGCTATTGTGTCTGTATTTGCTGGTGCCACAAATGCTTTAGGTACTTCCAATACCTTAAGTACTGCTCATGTAAGTGGGAGTGCAAATGCAATTGTCTCAGTTGTTCTCCCAACACCTGGAGGTGCTTCAGAAATAACAATAAATATCTGTACATCTTCAAAGGGCCACCGCCAAGACCCAAACCAAAAGGAGAAGAGGGCTTGGTTATGGTGTTGCAGATGATGGAAGCAGATTGAGGAGGTTGGCTGATGGTAGATGTAGTCCAAATTCTTAAGCAAAAATTACAAGAAAATGCCTATCACATGCTCTTCTTTTCAACAAGAAGCAAATAGGAAGATCAATAAACGGATGGAAGGGATGGGGGTATACACAAATAAAACCACAGGGTTACAAATACTAAATGTAAGTGTAAAATTTTTACATTCTTAATTAATTCATACAGCTTAACAAACGTTTGCGTCTTATCTACAGCCTGGAAGAAGTCAGAGACTACTAAACCTTGGGTAGAAATCAATAAAGAGCAAGGAAGCTGTTACTGCGCATATGAATCCAAGCCAACAAAGTCAGACTGCATCTTCAAAGGGAAAGGAAAAATTGTAAACCGAACATATAATTATTAGTGAAGTCCACAATTTTGTGATATTTGTGAACTGAACAACAATAAATTGTAAAGATGTTGTTGGGATTAATTTTATTAAGCAATGAATGCAATGGCTTCCAATTTTAGTTTTAATTTCATTTCTTGTACGTTTTTTTCCTTTTTGTTGAAGTTCATGAATGGGTTATTGGGGGTGATGGAAGCTTTGTTGGAATTGTCAAATTCTCTGCAATGTTTTGTATTGTTTAGGGAAAGGTTAAAGTCTATAGATGGAAAGAGATGGTTAGCTTTTTGTAGTAAAGTGTTGGTTTCATTTATTTTCCAGTCTGTGTGCATTGCATTTCTTTTAGGTTTAACCATTTTTGTTGAAGTTCATGAAGGGTGCAACATGTACATTGTTAATATAGCCTCAATTGGAATTATAGGTCTATTAAACATCTTTGTCTCCTCATCCATAATTTGATGACTTATAAAAGAACTTAACAATTGTTTTAATCATTATATTGGAGGTAAAATACGGATAACATTTTTTAGAGTAATCAATTGCTGCCTCTTTTAACTCCTTTTAACTACTAACAAATACTCCATCTCCATTGATTAAAGATCCTATTTTGTCACTAATCTTCCTTACCAAATGTTGAAACATCAAACATCT
>JANQAP020000087.1:210326-223445 GCA_026874005.2 Erythroxylum coriaceum
GAAGTGGAGTTTAAAATTTCAGCGGATTGGAGAAAACACTCCTATACATGAGCGTTTTCTCATCTAGCTGATTGGCAACAAATCAGTTATTCTTCAAACAGCTGGTCAAAGGTTGTTGGAGGAGTCAATCAGCTAAATCAATACATCAGCTAAAAAATTGGCTGATTGGTGGTTAACCAAACGAGGCCAATGTCCTTATTTAAGCCAGAATTGAAGTGTTTGATGCTCTTTTTTTCTTCTTTAGCTGTTAGTGGTGGTTACATATAAAAAAGGCTATACTTGGATTTTGCTACATTTCATTTTAGCTGTTACACGAAACACTCCTATATTGCAGCATTTTCGTTTTTAGCTGATTAACTTCATTAAGCTTTTTAAAAAGCTGCTCTCCAAACGTGGTTGTTAGCTGTCAAACAGCTAACAACCACCAATCAGCTAAAAAAACAACTGATTGGTGGGTATCCAAACGAGTCCAAAATATGAAGAAAAATTGACAATAGCTGAACACAACCTTACACACAATTGTGTAGCATAACGTAATTTCCCTTTGTGAATTGACATTAGAATCAATTTAGATGAAGCAAACATGAGAATTTGATACGGGAAATGTACAATATGATTTGCCATTTTCGCATGTTCGATTCAAGACAAAGGGAGAGGGTGTGGCTGTGGCCCTTTTGTGCCGAAAGTGGTGCAATGGTCTCAAAACTTCTAGATATGAACAGTTGGTTTCCTGAATGGAACAACGTCTTTATCAGACTATAGGTTCCAAAGTCAAAATTTTTGCCTTAATAATATAATTCAACAGCTTGGTTGGAAAAGTCAAGGTCAGATGGTACTTTAGATTACGTATGACTCCATGGCAAAAGCTAGTGCAACATTACAGTTTGAAGCGAAACAGGAAATGTCCGTTGAACGTGGTTAGAAGGCAACCAACAGTAGGAGCTGTGATTTTGATTTGCTTGTGATCCAAGAGAAGCTGTCCCATTTGATCCAAGGTTGTTAGATCTGTCCTCCTTGTACCCATTGGGATCTTCTTCAGGATCAACACAACCCAGCAACTTTGATATCTTTTAATCTTTTACTAAGTAACATTTAGCAGAAGTAACTTGTCTTAATTCTATTCCTCTTTTTGACCTAGGGTTGGGCAAGGTCTTGGATCTCTTGTAATATCAACTTTTGGGTACCTTAGTTATGCTAGTGATCTTGTCATACTTCCAATCCAAAACCTCCAAGAGTGGGAAGATCATTTTGCTGCATGACAATCACCAATTTCATGTTGAGCATTAAGAACAGTTCTCCAACGTTCTTGCCACCTAAATATTGCTCTCCACATAGATCTATAATTATAATCATATGGATATTTATCAAAACCAAAGTACTTGTAGAATAAACAGTAAGCCTTGAAACTCATCTATATGGGTTTTATTATCATAAAATTGGGGGCTGTAAATAGAGACCTCTTGAAATGCCAACGAAAAATTAAATACAGTTTATTATTAGGGTAAGGGAGATTTAGAAATTTTATGATCTTTAAAATTACTTTTTAATAAACAAAATATACATAATATAAACATCAAATATAAATTAATTAAATAAAATTAATAATATTTACATGACAAATCGACCTTACTCTTTAAACTAATCTCATCGTCAGATAAAACTAATATAAACTAATTAAATTAAACTCAAACTAATAATTTATTATAATTATTTAAATTTAATTTAATTATTATATTAATAACATTTATTTAGTGTACATATGTTTTATTATTATTTTTAATCAAAATTTAAAATAGAACTTTTCTATATAAAAATATTAAAAATGAGTTTTCTGTCTTTACTCTTATATTCATCTTCATTAGTTTTCTCCAAAGCTTAAGCTATGAGACATGGCTGCTCGTTGCAGAAGCCGAAAAAACAGGAAAAACTCAATAATTACATAAAACTTCTAACACATCTTACTTGCGTCACATCACATTACATTACATACAATTCCAAGGGAAGAAAGATAAGATTAAGCTTATGAGTTAAAACGAAGGAACCACACCAAATCCGTACATACTACCGTCTACCTCAACTTCAACGTCCGAACGCTTCGCGAATCTTCCTTTGATTCTAGGCCTTGTCTCCGCATAAGCTTTTCTCGATGCATATCGGATCGTTTTCTCGAACTTTCTGTTCTTTCTCTTCTCCCTGTACCTCATCACTCTGGCTTCTCTCTCAACCCCCGAGAGCTGTACGGCAACCGCAACCGCAACCGCCGTTTGATTTGTTGAATCGACACCGTTGCTCATGCACGGATTTGATATATCCGTCGTGTTACTGTTGCTGCCATCTGGCACCACTCCAACCTCCATAGACGACGATGACACCTGAGCACAATCACATCTCAGTATATAATTAACATTTCATTTTACTTTTGAATTTCCAGGTAAGAAGAATAAAGATTTACGCTTTGGCTCAGGCACTGAGCGTTGTAACTGTACTGAAACGGTTTTGATCCGGAAAAGTTGTACTTGTTCGTCTGAGCGTTAACGATTTTGGGGTGCACCGGTACGACACCGTCTGTGCCCGAGCTGTTCTGTTCCTGTACCTCCAGTTTCGGTTCTACGGATCCGTAATCCATGTCCAGATACGGATCCATGTCAGAGAACACGTAATGACCCGTATTCAGATCCTGACTTTCCATAACCTTGGGGTTAGGAGGATTGGGAAGTAGCCACGAGGCGGCTTCGGCTTCCTCCCTGCTGACGTCCGGGTCGGCGTCAGCGTTGGCGTCCGCGAAGTACCGGTCGTCGACGAAGTTGACTGCGGTGGACTTGACGGCAGGGACGGAGCTGACAGGATCGAAGAAAGGAGTGACCGGAACTCGCTCGTGACGGCGCGCTAGGGGGTTAGCAGAGTGGATGTCGCGGTCGCAGGTGACGCAGAGCGCCGCGGCGTCGGCCTTGCACGTGACGTGAGCGGGGGCTTGCTCGCAGACCTCGCAGACCCAAACGCGAGGGTGTCGGGAAGCCAGGTGGTTAACCGCGTGGACCTTTGTGTCGCAACTGATGCAGAGGAAGGCGGTATCGGCTCGGCAGAACAGAGTTGCCGTCGCCGATTTGCACGAGACACAGAGCTTGGACGCCATTTCACAAGAAGTGAAGTTGAAGCTCCGTTCCTCTCTGAAAACTCTTGAGAGAGAGCCAAAATAGCAAGACCATGTATCTTGTTTACTGTGCGTTTGAGGGCATGGACATCCAGTGGGGCCGGGGAGATCTAAGGTATACCAATAACATGAAGACACGTGGATAGATCTTAGCCATATTTCGTTTGCAGGTTTAGAAGAGTTGTCAATTCTAGCGTGGACCCACCAAACAGAAGATTGGACTCAAGGAAAGGTGATTATTAATTATTTTGAGAGAAAAGGAATAAATTCTACGTATGCTATTTTCAATTATTATGATATGTCTCCACAGTCCACTCTCCATCGCTATCGCTCAACTTTATATCTATTTATTTATTCACTTGAATTAAAATATATTAGAGGAATCAAATTTCAAAACCTGGAAAAGACAACAATTGGCCTTTACAGGACGCTCATATCCAACGGCTAAGATACAGTCACAGAGGCTTATCTTACACGTGGATCCCCACCACTCATAACGTGCTACCATCTCCTATTAAATAATAAAAAATTACATTACTCTTTTTTAGTTTTAGTTCACATTTTTAATGAAAATAAAAATTATTTTTAATTAAATAAATTTATTTTAATTTCTTATAAAATATTTGTTAATACAATTATTTTATTTTATTAAAATAAATAATTTAAAACTTATCTTTTTATTTAAAATTAATATTATTTAAAACATATCTTAATTATTAAATCAAACTTTATTTAAAATTTATATATTATGACAATATTCTAAACTTAAATATATTTATTAATAATTATTAAATTTAATTTAATTACAAAATTAAATAAAATTAAAATATTTATAATTTTTATTAATAACCAATTTTAATCAGTAGAAATATAATGTTAAGTTAAAGCATTCATATTCTTATTAAAATTAATATATTAAATAATTAAATAATATATATTTACTTAATGGTAGATTAAATTCTAAAAATAAAAATAAAAAAATCGTTCTTTGTAGTTTTTATAATTTTTAAAATTGAAAGAAACTATAAACTTAAAGAAATTAAATTTAAAAAATTAAAAATTAAAAAAAGGAAACAAGAAAAAATTAACCACCCATTTTTTCATGTAAGATAGTGGTTTTGTCTTTTAATAATTTTTTATTTTAATTTAGTGAGTATCTAAATAATTTTTAAAAAAAATTAATAGATTAATATCCTTTTAAGTTAAAATTAGTGACAATGTTGACTAATCAATAACGCTCTCATTCTTGTTATCAATTAACGTCAGTATTTAAAGAAAATCAATAACACATATTAATTGAATAAATCTCTAAACTAAATAACTCGCATATAATTTAAAAAATAAAATAAATTTGAATTTTTAATTATTTTAGCTATAAAAATATAGTTAATAAATCTTATTTTAGGATTATTTAAATAAATAGAGAATTTATAAGACCTTATTTATTAATTAGTAAAAAATATAATGGGTATATTATTAACATTTATTGAAAATATTATATAAGAAATAAAATTAGAAAATTATACATTATCAAAATTAAATTAAATTAAATTATTTATCTACTAATAAACTGATTTATCTAATTATCATTTATATTTATTATTATTGTTAACTAAAGTATATCTATATTTATGACAAACAAGTTTTTATCACATTAAACAACAAAATTATGATTTAAAAATTAAAAACACAATTACAAAAAGATAAAATAAATAACCTCTTAAATTTATTAGACTCAAATAATTTTAATTTAGGTACTTATTTAAATAAAATAATAAATTTAAGGATTTAAGTTATCTATATTCGAATTTCACATTAAATTAATAATTTTTCAGTCAATAAATATGTGAACTGCGACTGTGAATATGATGTAATTAACTAAGGAATTAAATAATAGAAATTAAAAATATTAGATATTTATTTAATAAATCTTAGTAAATAAAAAAATAAATAATAAGGCTACTATTATATTAAACACCCCTCCCTGCTTTGCCTCCGCTATATTGGAATTGGAGATAAAATCTTCTATATTCATTAGTTTATATTAACTTTGTTCCAAACGATCGTATCAATATATTTCTTTGAATTTTATATATTTATGTGAATGAGCTCACGTAAAATAAAATTAGTATAAAATAATAGTTACAGAGAATTTCGTATGGCCATCTTCATATATCGTGGTCCTCACGCTTGCAGGCATGCCTTACACATGGAGTTTTGTGTTTTGTAGCCTAGTCTGCACATCACAATTAACCAAGGCACAAGCCAACCTCTATCTCTTTTAGGTTATGAATGCTGTATTGATGTATCCTTTAGGGAATCGCTTTCGATTTGAACGTGATGAGATGATTACAAGTGTCCTTCAATGGCTTTTCTGATCCTTCCTGTAATCCCATTTTCTGTTAGATTCAGCTCATTATAAAACTTCTACCATCGAAACTACCCTCCTCCTTGCTTAATACAGACATTATCTAAGAATTCAGGCAACATCAGGGAATTTCTTGGAATCATATTTGTATTTACAATACAGCATCGTTACATACAGACACATCATAGAAAACTAGGCTTTACCAGTCCAAGCCTTTTCAAAGAGGCCTTCATATAAGACATAATAACATTTGATTTGATATTATGATTCTTAAAGTCACCATCTAGTATTGATTGAAGTTTGAATATTTTTAAAATATAGTAATAATTAATTACTGTGATCACTTAAAAAAGAAAAAAAGTTATTAATTGCTGTGATCACTTAAAAAAGAAAAAAAGTTTAACATACTAACATACCGTAATCATTGAATATTGTTTTTTATTTTAAATATAATTTTTAACAAGAATATTACATTGAGATGATTCAAAAAGTTATAAAAAATTAATATTTTTTATAAAGATAAAATTGATTTTTGAATAAAATATTGAATTCTTTATGGGATGCAAGGTATTTTAGGTGTTACAATATAATGAAACCTTTTGTTGTTTGGACTTGATTTTTCTCGATACTAATTTCAATCATGCCACTTTTTTGATAGTTTGTGTAGCTGTTATATATTCTACTTCTATTTTCTAACACATATAACTTTAAAACCTAGTTTACAACTTTGCCATAAGCATAACACACAATTTCTAGCAGATTTGCTTTTCTCAAAATCACCTATATAATCAAAGTCCACATATCATTTGACAATAAAGTCTAATCCTCCATATTATAGTGCAACATCATAAGTCTCTTTAATGTATGTTAGGATCCTCTTTACAATATTACAATACTCTTTACTACGATTAACCAATCCTATTACATATGCAATGTTTGAACTTGCATAAATCATAACCAATAGTAAATTCCCCACCACTAATGCATACAATACTCAAGATATCTCTATCTTCTCATCTTTATTGATAAGGCTTATACTAGATGATAACTTGAAATTAATAGGAAGAGAGGTAGATTATAGCTTATAATTTTGCATATTGGAGTGTTGTAAAACCTTCTTTAGGTATTTTAATAAAAGCTAAATCTTTATGTTGTTTTTGACTCGGTGAATTTTTCATTTCTAGAATCTTACTTGCTGCTCCTAACTCTTCATTTCAAAATTTTTAGTCATTTTTGCTTTCAATTCTTTAATACAATCTTTACTAGGGCTACAACTAATATGTTGTCTAAATATAATAGTAGGATAATGAAATCATTATCAGCAAACCTTTTTAAAATATGCACAATATTCCATATTAAAAATGTTGTATTTATAGCTAATAATGAAGGAATTAAATCTTTTATATCTATACATTGACGTTTGTTCAAGATCATATAGAGATTTATTTAACCTGCAAATTAAGTTCTCTTCTTCTTTTTCCTTATAACCTTTTAGTTGGAGCATATACATTTCCTCTTTGAGATTTCCATGAAGAAAAGTAATTTTCATGTCTAGTTATTCTATATGTAAGTCAAACACAATATATATATAGTTATGAGTAGTTTGATTAATAAGTTGATCTATAGGAGAGAATATTTTGTTGAAGATAATTCATTCTTTTTTAGCATATCTTTTCACTATCAATCTTGTATATTATCGATACACTTGATTCTCATCATTTCTTTTGATCCATTTATTAATAAATGTATTCATTCCTTGTGGTAATAGTGCAAGTTTCCAAGTTTTAGTTTTATGAAGAGCTTTAATTTCCTTCATCATTGCTATCATTTACTAAAAGGCATTTAGATTATTAAGTGTTTCTTTGAAAGTTAATGACTCTTTATCCTATGTTAAAATGTAGTATGCTATATCACTCCTATTGTATGATTGAGTATTAATTGGTAATCTTTTACTATGATTTGATTGATGAACTTTTAGATTTTCAAATTCAACTAATTCTTGAGCATTGCACTAATGTTGCTCTAAAAGAAGTTTCTTTTGTTGAAGTTCTTTCTTTTTCACACTTATCATGATATCTAAACTTCTTTGTAAAGTATTATTGTTTTCTTTATCCCTTTATAATTATCTTCTACAAAAGTTACGTCATTTCTAATAATAACTTTGCGGATAGTAGGATTGCATGGGTTAGTCTGTATCTCTATCAACATCTTCAACTTAATAGTTGTTAATGGAATCTGATTTAACATATAAAAGGTGATATTAACTATTTCTACCCTGAAAGCCTTACTTTGGCTCACATCTCTTAATATTGCTCCTATTTTCTCTAGTGGAGTGCTTGTCATCCTCCTTACCAATTCGTATTTAAACTCTTTATCCTATGTTAAAATGTAGTATGCTATATCACTCCTATTGTATGATTGAGTATTAATTGGTAATCTTTTACTATGATTTGATTGATGAACTTTTAGATTTTCAAATTCAACTAATTCTTGAGCATTGCACTAATGTTGCTCTAAAAGAAGTTTCTTTTGTTGAAGTTCTTTCTTTTTCACACTTATCATGATATCTAAACTTCTTTGTAAAGTATTATTGTTTTCTTTATCCCTTTATAATTATCTTCTACAAAAGTTACGTCATTTCTAATAATAACTTTGCGGATAGTAGGATTGCATGGGTTAGTCTGTATCTCTATCAACATCTTCAACTTAATAGTTGTTAATGGAATCTGATTTAACATATAAAAGGTGATATTAACTATTTCTACCCTGAAAGCCTTACTTTGGCTCACATCTCTTAATATTGCTCCTATTTTCTCTAGTGGAGTGCTTGTCATCCTCCTTACCAATTCGTATTTAAAAATATAGTAATAATTAATTGCTGTGATCACTAAAAAAGAAAAAAAGTCTAACATACTAACATGCCATAACATTGAATATTGTTTTTTATTTAAAATTTTTTTTAATAAGAATATTAGATTAAGATGATTCAAAAAGTTATAAAAATTAATATTTTTTATAAAAATAAAATTGATTTTTGAATAAAATATTGAATTCTTTATTAGATGCAAGGTATTTTAGCTATTACAATATAACGAAACCTTTTGTTGTTTGCACTCGATTTCTTTCAATGCTAATTTCAATCATACCATTTCTTTTGTGGTTTGTGTAACTGTCATATATTCTACTTTTATTTTCTGACATATATAACTTTGAAATCTAGCTTATAACCTTGTCATAAGCATAACACACAATTCATAGCAGATTTGCTTTTATCAAGATCATCTACATAATCAAAGTCAACATATCATTTGACAATAAAGTCCAATCCTCCATAGTATAGTGCAACATCGTAGGTCTCTTTAATGTATATTAGGATACTCTTTACAACATTATAATACTTTTTACCACAACTAACCAATCTTATTACATATGCAATGTTTGAACTTGCATAAATCATAATAAATATTAAATTCCCTGCTACAAATGCATATGGTTCTCAAGATATCTCCATCTTCTCAACTTTATTGCTAAGGCTTATAGTAGATGATAATTGAAATTAATTGGAAGAGAGGTAGATTGTAGCTTATAATTTTGCATATTAGAGTGTTGTAAAACCTTCTTTAGGTATTTTTAATAAAAATCCAAATCTTTGTGTTATTTTTGACTTAGTGAATTTTTCATTTCTAGAATCTTCCTTGCTGGTCCTAACTCTTAATTTCAAAATTTTTAGTCAATTTTGCTTTCAATTCTTTAATACAATCTTTATTAGGGCTACAATTGACATTTTGTCTATATATAATAGTAAGATAATGAAGTCATTATCATCAAACCTCTTAAAATATGCATAATATTCCATATTAAATCTGTTGTATCTAAGGCTAATAATAAAGGAATTAAATCTTGTATATCTATATATTGACTTTTGTTCAAGATCAGATAGAGATTTATTTAACCTGCAAACTAAGTTTCTTCTTTTTAAACCTTTTAGTTGAAGCATATACATTTCCTTTTCAAGATTTCTACAACGAAAAGTAATTTTCATGTCTAGTTATTCTAGATGTAAGTCAAACACAATATATATTGTTATGACTACTTTGATTAATAAGTCAAACTATAGAAGAGAATATTTTGTTGAACATAATTCATTCTTTTTTAGTATATCCTTTCATTATCAATCTTGTATATTATCGATACACTTGATTGTCATCATTTCTCTTGACCCATTTATTACTAATTTTATTCATTCTTTGTGGTAATAGTGCAAGTTTCCAAGTTTTAGTTTTATGAAGAGATTTAATTTTCTCCATCATTGCTACCATTTACTGAAAGGCATTTAGATTATTAAGTGTTTCTTTGAAAGTTAATGACTATTTATCCTCTGTTAAAATGTAGTATGCTACATTACTCTCTATTGTATAATTTGAGTATTAATTGGTACTCTTTTACTATGATTTGATTGATGAACTTCTAGATTTTCAAATTCAGCTATTTCTTGAGCATTGCACTAATGTTGCTCTAAAAGAAGTTTCTTTTGTTGAAATTCTTTTTTTTTCACACGTATCATAATATCTAAACTTCTTTGTAAAGTATTATTGTTTTTTTTCCCTTTATAATTTATCTTTTACAAAAGTGACGTCCTTTCTCATAATAACTTTGCAGATGGTGGGATTGCATGGGTTATTGTGTATCTCTATCAACATCTTCAACTCAATAGTTGTTGATGGAATCTGATTCAACATATAAAAGGTTATATTAGTTGTTTTTACCCTAAAAGCCTTACTTAGGCCCACATCTCTTAGTATTGCACTTATTTTTTCTATTGGAGTTCTTTTCATCCTCCTTACCAATTCATTTTATTGAGTGCATACAACAATGAATTGTCTTTTGATGCCTTCTCACTTACATAATGCATTGATTCATCCTTAATATATTTTCACTGTTATCTCTCCTTAAAAACTTGGTATTTTTACCATAATCAAGTTTAATGTGCACTCTGAGAACTTTAAAGACTGAGAATACATATGCTTTTCTCTTGATAAGATACATCCAGTAGCTACCAAAATAATTATCAATAAAAGAGACAAAATACTTTGCTCCTCCCTGGTATAAAATTGGTGCCTATCATATATCAAGGGAACTAATGTACATAAAATGTTACTTCTTTAATTTGATGTGTTAAATTTTACACAATGTTACTTTTCTTCCTTCATAAGCAGAAACATGTCTCGATTTATCTTCAAAATCTTATTGGCATTTTCTAATTTACACTAAAGATTATCTAGTTGTCTTAGAGAAATAATTTTTTTCCAAGCCCTTCATATGTCATATTTCCTGAATAGTATGAATTGTATCATCGTACATTTTTAGCGTGATAGTTCTAATAATAATAGCTTTTAGTGAATAATCATTACAAATATAAATAGATCCTATTAAGATAGGTTCACAATTATGGAATTATTATATTTTATAGGTCATGTGAAAAATAACTCCTAATTCGATAAGTCATACATCAAGTAATGACTTCTTGCTTTCAGTTATAGTTGTTACTTACAACACAGAGTATTGTCATTGTCTAAAGTACTTGTAAAATTTACTTGAAGATTGATTGTTTTTATTTAAATTCCAATAATAAATTTTCAAATGGACCTTTCTTGCCATAATTATATCATTTTAATTTTTGTAACTTTTTGATTTTAATCTAAAATGATTTTGTCTCTCACTTATGTCACGCAATACTAATCTCTCCCTTGTCACTGTTAAGGCTTCGACTTGTTATAAATTAGAATGTCTGCTTTCTTGATTTTTGTGTCAATTTTTTTCTTTCGGACTATAGATACATCATCATCAAAGTCAAGGTAGTCTATAAAAAGATTATTGATTAATTCAATTATAAATTGATTATATGAGTCATCTAAATTTTGAAGTAAAAGTTCAACTTATTTATGTGGCTTTATTCTATACCCTATTGATGTGAGCAAAGAGAATAAAGTAGTCAAATTATTAATGTGCTCAATCACTATAGTGGATTTTGACACATAAAATGTATAAAGTTTTTTCTTAAGAAAAATTTTATTGTGAAGTGGCTTGACTTCGTACAACTTTATAGGATTATCCCATCTTTTTGTTATTTTTCTACTTGCACTTGATTAAATTTTATCACCTAAAATTAAAAGAACATTTGTATCATCATTTACATCCATTTCTTTCCATTTGGTGCCATTTGTGAAGTTCACTGGCTTTTTATAACGATTATAAGGTAATTATCCTCTACGAGGATAACTTTCATCTTCAACTTTACAACGATAAATTATTCTCGTTAAAGGTCTCAATGCTAAATTTGATTATGAGTATTGCTTATATTTTAGAATACTTTAAACTAAAAGAAATAGTTCCCAATATTTAATGTAAATAATAATTGAATACGTAAATTGTATTTATTAATTTCAAAGAGTGAATAATATATAAAACTTATTATCTAATGTAGAGGATTGACTTGTTGTGACAACTGTATAACATACGTAAGTAAATTATTAAATAAATGGAGCAAGATCACAATTCAATTAAGATTAAAAGAATGACATCATATTATTACGAGTAAAAGGAGTAGTTACGATATAAGTATTCACTAACTATAAGTTGCAAGTTAATATTTGTAAATTACAAACTATAAGATTGGAATCCTTACAAGCTCTTCTTTTGGATGTTTGAATTTGTTTTTTGATACATGAAATGAGAATATGTACTTATAAGTGAATCAAACTAATTATAGCCACACATTTTAATGTTATAATTATCATATACTCTAATATTTACTTTTGCACCATAAATTATTTATCATCGTCGATATTTTGTGAATAACATCTAATTTTTTTAAAAATTATGAATAATATCTAGATATTATGTTTGCAATATCTAGATCTCTCTAACAATTTCTACATAAAATATTCGACTATTTAAACATTTAGATCAACTAATTGAACTCTTCGATAAGTGGTTTTTAAAAGATATTTTGTCAATGTTGATTAGTTTTTAATGCAAAAGAAAACCAAAAATGAGAGAGAACATCGAAGTAAGTGTGAGAAATGAGATTCATAAAAAGAAATGCAATTATAATATGTTTAAGAATAACAATAAAAAGTTCGAGTCACATTTAGATAATTTTCAGTACCAAAGAAGAAATATAAAGGACATTTTATACGAGTAATAAGTAGTATGCGCAAATTAAGATTTATGTTAATTGATTTAATTTTTATTTGTTTGAATTTGAACTGTTTACATATTTCAATTTATTGAAATTGGGTTAAATTTGCATAAACTTCACATTAGAACTATATAAGAATTAAAGTGTTGTTAAATTTCATAGTTTTAGAGGACTTAAATGATATAAACTCAGCATTAAGGGTGTGCTTGTTTAGTGGGTATGAAAAAAGAAGAATAGGTATGGAATGAAAGATTGAGTTTGGTAAAGAGATATGATTATAGGGTTGTTATTTTGATTACCTACTTTTGGATAATACCCCATCCCTCTCCTAATCTAGAGGAATGGGTATCATTGTTATAGAGGAATGGGTTAATTAATTATATTATAATTAATTAAAAT
>JANQAP020000087.1:228896-240167 GCA_026874005.2 Erythroxylum coriaceum
CCTGGTGACCTGTACTCCTTGGGAATGCCTGCATATGGTTGGTCACCAGACTCCTATTGTCCCCTGAGCTCATTCCCTCTTCATAAAAGTGAGGTTGAGTCGCTGGTCCAGTGTAGCTGTGGAAATGAACAGAGATCTTGTTGTTGATAGATACCGGAGGCAAAGTAGTTTTCAGTGTCTCATCCCTTTTGTGTGGTGGCTGGTAGGTGGATACTGGCTGTTTCTCCTTGTTGGGGCTATTAATCTTGATAGATTACCCCTTGAGCTCCTCCACAGGAGAAGTTTCTCCTAGCTTGGCAACCTTGGCTGCCGACTTCTCACTTTCAGTTGGGGTGGCCGTAGGTGCAACTGACTGATTTTCTACTGCCACTGGTAGCTTACTGGCCTGAGATTCAGTTCGAAGCGGTGGCTTGCTTAACCCACCTCCGCCTATGCTTTTGTCTTTCTCCGACATGGCAGATCCACTGATCACGGCCAAAATCTCTTTGTGATTACACTGCATCGTGTCAACCAAAGTGTTCAAAAGAGTATCAGTTCTAGCTGTCGATTTTTCTATGGCCTCCAGAACCTTCATTAAAAGAATCTCAGTGTTACTTACCTGACTTAACTCAACGGATTGAGCCTGATCTTTCTGCGCTGCTGTTGCAACGATTTCCATGTCATCATGTCCACTGATGGAAATGTTAGTACTCTTACTAGATCGTGTTTTCGTCATTGCGTGGTCCTACAGAGCGTGCCAAAAATATGTTTGTCTTTATTTTGATTGAAGGTTAACACGTAATCCTTTGTGTCGGTGTGAATGTGTTTGCGAGCGTGCCAAGAATTTAAAGTGATTCTAAACTAGGAAATAAGGAAAAAAGATATTGCGACTCGTAATTTAAGACTGAAATCAAACGATTATGTATGTTAGAAAGGGACAAAAAATCTAACAGAAAAGAACTTTGCTTTATTGATAAACAATTCGGCAAAACACAATGACAAAGAAATTGAAAATTACTGATGACAATTGAAAAGAGAAGACTATGCTAAAAATCTAGAGAATTGTCGAAAAAATAAACTGATAGATTTGCTGGAATGCCAGGCTTTTGATATGTGAGATGTTGGACTTTTTTTTCTGCTTCAAAACTTCTATTTATAGCCAAAACTGATGGGTGTCCAGCCTTGATCAAACTTGCAATCCGATAAAACTTTATCCTGCCAGATAGAGATAAAATTTGGATAAAACTTTATCCTGCCAGATAGAGATAAAATTTGGCCTGGTGTCTATTAGGTTTATTAGCTTATCTCCTCATTATCCTAGACTTCAAGACTCCCACTCCAACTTAAATTCTACTGCTTTCCTCTTTGCTGGACATTGGATTTTTGATGGGTCAGGATCAGTAGATTTCTTTTGGACTTCAAACCATGGGCTCTCTTTGGGCTTCAGGTTTTCGGCCCAAAATAATAAAAATGGGCTGAACCCATTTTTCGGTATAAACAGTTATAATGTCAATAATGATATGGAATATGAGGAGTTTGAACTGTTCTAATAAGAAATATGTGTTTTTTTCTTGCTGAATAGAAAGCCAACACACACCTTCAATAGAGCAAGATGACTATGACAACGAAATTCTTTATCTCCTTACCTACTTACTATTTATATTAAAACTTTAACCAAGCTAATAAGGAAGAAAATTGAACTATAAAGGAACTTCAATTTATCACAAAAAGTGTTCCATCTCTCTTTTGCTGATGACCAGATTCTCTTGATTGATGCGAACATCAAGTCTTGCTCTATCTTGAATCAATCATTAGATCTCTTCTTTGATTTATTTGGCCTTACAATCAATTTGGACAAAAGCTCAAAAGTCATAGGGTTTAAGGTGCAATACCCCCCTGGAGTGTCAATAACTAACAATAGACCATCCTCCAGTGTTTGCCTGCCACTCATAGATCTAATTCAAAGAAAATCAACAGCTGGACTCATAAATTTCCCTCTTTTGCTGGGAGACTTCAGCTGATAAAGTTTATACTCGACAACTTTCATGTCTTTTGGAGCCCCCACCTATCTTTATCTCCAGACCCGATCAATATAATAAATAAAATTCTTAAGCCTTATGATCAAGGTTTATCTCACAATCAACTAAAGTTATAGGCAGTGATCTACCAACCAAAGGAGTGTAGGGATCTTGGTTTTTATCTCCCACCAAGTCCATAAACATTATGGTCTTAGTAAAAAGATTTAAAAGTTGTTCACAAATGTTGAATCATTGTGTGTTCGATGGATGCATAGCCGCTTTGCGCAAAGGGGTAGCTTCTAGTTAGCTCACTTGCTTCAACTTCTTGCATTGGTAACCATTTGGTCTTGTTGGTCCTTTTGGTTAATGCAATAGCTGATCACGATGAGCTCCCCAGCTCTTGTACCACCTTTTGGGCTTAATTCAATCTCTTTAATGTCCAAAAAAAAAAAAAAACAGCAATACAGGTATGTACTAGATATTGCTTCTACCAACATCACCGTTTAAGCTTGCTTTCAGATCAATCAGAGTTAAAGGAAAATCCATTTTCTGCCACGTGGATGCAATTTCAACGTAGAACAAATCTAAAGGAATAGTGAAATCAGAAAGAATACGTCTCTTCTTTCAAATCATTTTCTTCTTACCTTTATTCTCCATTAGAGCATAGAACTGAATTAACTAATCCATCTGCAAAAAGGTTATTCCCTGATATATATCATACATACTACAAAATTATATTCCAATCTTTTAATCAAAATCCTAGAGAAGCCATGCCCATTTGATTGCCATCGAACCAGACACATCAAGCAACAAAGGCTTCTTTTTCAGTTCAAATATCACCTCCATAATAAACCTGATTAGTTAGCATTAACTTCATGAATTAGCACCGATACAAGAAGAAATATGAATTACGCATTTATTCTGCAAAATTTTGTAGTTACATGAATGGAAAGGGAAGTCTCTCTCTATCTCCCAATCTCATTCCTGTTTCACACTCTCACCACAAATTTACATATCCCGTAGAATAAAGATGACAAAAATGGAAAAACAGAGAAGAAACTCTCTGTACCGTAGAGTGGTGAACTGGCAAAGGTAAAAGTAGCAAAAGCTCAGTGGTTTCGTTACTGGGTTTGATGTGTCTCGTGTGTCTCCCCTCCTTGTTCATTGTAGTCAGTTGTTGCTGTTGTTCTTGTTGGCATAGTCACTGTCAGATCCTGGTTATCCGTGTGTTCCTTGACTTTGTCACTACTCTCGGACTTGTCCCTCTGTTGGTCCTCAATCTTAACAACTTTTGTCATACTCGACAGAGGAGTGGCCAAGAACGTAGGCTTATGGTTTCCGGCCATTATCACCAAAATCTTCTCCTCGTAAACCTTCTCCGAGTTACCTTCCTCATTCTGATCACCACTTTCGAGGTCTCTTTGACCACCACCTTGGCTGCTGTCCAAACGACCCGAGAGTCTCCAATAAGAACAAGCCAAGATCAATAAAGCAAACGCGATCAAACCCAACATCGCAGCTAGGCCTCCGAAGAGGTAGGGCAGAGGAGAGTGCCATGGAGAGCGAGGTTGGGCCATGGTTGACGGTGGCTGTGAAGCTTCAACGGTTGCTGTGGCTGTGTTGGTGGTTGTGCCAAAGGCGTTAACGATTCTCATCTTCTTAGTCCAAGCAAAACAAAGAGATTGATATCTTTGGGAGTGAGCGGAGAGGGTGATGAGAAAGTAGAAACCAATGAGAGTAGAGTCGAGAGTGGAGAACCTGAGGAAAAGAGAAGCGTGGAAGAGGTATTTATAAGGAAAAGAGAGACTGGCCTTGGTGTGCTTAGGCCCTTTGTAGGTTTTCTCTTTTTTAATATCATGTGTTAACTAGACTTAAATCATGGTTTAATCAAAGGTTAAACAATTTAATTGGTTATTAATCATAAAAATTTGAATCATCTAATTTTTCAGTTCGATTTATTTTAATATCTCTTGTTCTTAAAGATCGGCTAATTTATTAATTAATTAGTTAATTTTTGTAAATTAATAAATTCTTATAAGTCAAAATAAATCAATTAATTTTTATTTAACAATAATTTTTTAATTAAACTTTAAATTTTTTGAAAAGTAAGGACAATCTCTTTCGATCATATTTTAAATTTTTTATTTTTATTTAATCTTAGTCTATTTTATAATAGTTTAATATTGATTGAACCTTCAATTTCTTTTTTTACCGATTTAATTTTTGGTTCAGTTTTTAAAACATTGAATTTAATTACAAATTTAAAGCAAACTCCACTTGCATTGACATGACAATAGGGATTGTTTATATGATAAAGATGAGACACTAACCTCAAGCCAAATTAGGTTCAATATCAAACGGAAATCAACTGTAATATTATACCAAAATGTACCTCATCCATTTCAGTTTCAACCCACACATGCAAATTTAACTAGAATTGTTCTGTATTCGGACCATGATTGTGATATAATGTCCCTTTGCATATGTCATAGAATAATATGCTTGTGGAGGAATATTTCTTCTACCGGTTTTAGTTACAATTCTCATAAATTCAACAAGTTCTACCTATTTGATGCCTTAATTGACATAATAAGGAGTTTTTCTTCTGAATTCCATTAGCTAATCTATAGCTTCTACTTTATAGCACTAAGATATCAGGTCAAGATATAGTTGTATACAGCTTTTGGTTTTCTCCATCAATCGAGTTTACCGTCTTACTAAAACAGTGAAGAGATCATTATCATGTAACAGTATTAGATAATCTTCAATCATGCCTAAAAACATAAGATTTAAATAAAAACTTCAGATAAAGACATACGCACTTACCATCCCTCACTATCTACTAGCTCTAGAAGGGAATGTTACGTAAGCAATGTAATAACAGCCCACATTATATATGAAACAACTAAACCAAAGTTACAAAAGAAGAGACATATATAGGACCACAAATGGTTGCTGGGGTCCATAGGTCTCTGGACACTGTTCAAGCGCAATGAATGAGAGAGGAGATGGAGTATGAATTCAGGGTAAAGTGGCAACAACTCTTGGTGGGTTTTCTCTTCATTTGCTTGACACTTTCTCGATATGATTGTTCAATCCACGTCTCTATTTCAAATAATTGAAGCACATAATGCCTGGACATGCTGACGAAGACGTTGCATGTCAATGAACTCACAGGGTCAGTTTTAACTTCCTCTGCATTTGCTCCACAACCCAAGGGGGTCGGTGTTTACATATAAATGGACAATCGAGCACAAAGCTAGCTGCAGCTGTAAAAGCAGCTTCTTAAAAAAGCTGCGTAAACCCTTCCACTTTGTAAATGAAAGTGCCTTTGTGTTCTCTAGTTGAGAGTGTATTCAGTCATGTGAAATGGGAATTTTGCGAAGCAGCTTTCGCTGTCTTGCCTTTGTTTCATTATTGTTTCTCTTCTTCACATCTTCTTCATATCAGTTACGATATGATTAACGTCGGTGTTAATGTGTTAATGTTTAATTTCTAGGTAAATGAACTTGATCATGGCACGAATTCATTTTTTTCATCTGATCAATCAGGAATGTTCCTTTAGGTAGATTTAAATATTTAAATCTCTTAAAAGTTAAGGTGTATTAAGCATATATTTGTTTGAAAGAAAAAATAGACAAGAAAATTTTTAATAAGTTTCAGTTAAATAGATGTACTTAAATCTTGGACAGTCAAAAGCAGCTGATTTCAATATGTTGATTAATTTTTCACTTATAAGGAATACATATTTCCAATATATAAGTTAGAGTTACATAGGTATAATTAATTGTAAACTCTAATTTATACAATCCAACATTACTTATACTTTTATTAACTTCAATCTAACTTAACCATGATTCTATTAAGTCTTAGAATTTTCTTAGAGTTCATAATCGACCAAAAATACATTTTCAAATAAGATTGTCTATCATAGACACAATTTAGAACATGGTCGTGTTCCAAATCACGTCTCAGATCGTGAGTCCCATTGTTTCTTTCCAAAACATGACACGAACTCTTGTATTCCCGTGTTTCAGATTGTAGATTCTTTTACATCTCAATATATTTAGACAAGGCTAGGGACACTTCTTTGGAAATAACTCCATCATACCAACATGTTTGTGCCTTCATCTAGGAAGGAATACACCTTAGGCCATGCCCATGTCCTAAGCTATTTTTACTCAAAAGAAGTACAAAAAAACACCCCAAGAGTGCACCTATTCATATGAGCTATATGCAACAATTTCTATCTTGGTGAATATATCATGTTCGACTAACATAATCCAAGAAACACCTCCAAGATTGCACATTCATATATATAAGTTACAGATAATAATTTCTACCTCGGTCAATATACTTTACATAAGTTAAGCTGTAATTACATAAATTGTAACCATGTTTAACACTCCGAGACATTAATAATCCAAACGATGCTTGAATTTCTCTTTGGTATTTGACCTTGTCAACATTTCAATTTTATTATTCTTTGATGTATAAACCTTTTCCAACAAGATCTTTCTAGATGCTCTCAAATCCTTTGACCTTGTGAAATCTCACATTTTTTTACTACAGAGCAACCAAAGCAACAATCCAACTATCTTTCTCATGACTAACCATAGTCCCTTAAAAATTAGTTGGATCCTCATTACTAATGGTAAAAGCATATATATGCAATCTCTTCACATCCATATCTATTTGATAGTTTGATGGTCCATCTCACTCTATCTATCGCTATACCATACTAACGCCCTCTTTCTCGCATTGTTCTATTTCTCAAACTAGAATTTTAACCCCTTTAGTATTTGCTCTAAGCTATTCTAGTTTCATTTATACCATCATTGGACCAATATTGCTGTGTGTTGATCCTAACATGTGTTTTCTATATGTTCATCTCAACATGTGTTGTTCCCCAAATACTACATCCTTAAATATTACCTTAAAATTTGTACCATATGTATGAAACTTGATGAAGGCTACTTTTTATTATTTTACATCCTTCAATAAGCACTCTTTATGAAGTTCTTTTATCTCTTACTTACCGAGATGACTCAGCTGCACATGCTATAACACAATGCTATTTTCATTTGACTATACTTTCAAAATTTCTTCACCTATAATTGTGTTTCATATCAGACTGTAAATTTCTTTTGCCAATTTTATCCCTTTCATTATAGTCATTTCACCTTTACTACCTTAATATCATCTCTATCAATTTCATAACCAAAATTGAAAAGTAAGGTGTATAAATAAAATTTTCTTCCTCAAGTATGGTATGTGTCAGCAATTGTTTAACATCTTAACAATATTACTAAACATCTTGACTATAACATACCATATTTTGATGATTTTGCTAGCTTTATCATCTCTAACTAAACAGTGCCAAAGTTTTTTAGTGTGTATGACACAAACCAATCCTTTTAGTATCATATGAATGTGAATATTTTATATCTAGAATCTAGAAGTTGACTGGTTTGAAACATAAAGCTTGTTTTCATCATTGTAATTTGAATCCTCATTTTACATTACATTAGTAGACTTTGGTTAATTATCAATTTCCTTTGCATCCCTCTACTCCTTATTTGGATAGTCCCTCCTGATATCTCTAGTTTGCTCGTACTTGTAGCACCATATTGTCTTTTCACCTTAGGATTTCGACCTAGAACTCCATTTAGACGAGCAATCTTTAACCTATTTTCTTCTATGATTTGATTTTCCCTCACATACACCCTTTAACTCGAGAGCTTTCACTGGTATTGAGTCTCCATTAGTTTGATCCAATAACATAACAATGATGTCTTCCATACTTACTGTCTCCTTGCCTAATAAGAGTTTGGCCATGATATGTTCGTTACAGAGAGGTAAAAAACCAAGTAGAATCATTACTTTATCCACTTCCGTAATTGTCACTTCTTCAACCTTAACAGATCACTAAATATTTAGTTGAATATATTCATATGATGTTATATACCTACTCCCTCCTATATCTTTAGCTCGTATAATGTTTACTTTAGATATAATGACACTTCTATTTCTTCCATATCTCCATAAGATATGCATTCTTCTTCACATAGTACATGATCTTGTCTGCTAGACATAACCAAATGGTTTTAGTTGCTTGCACTTGCAAATCCTCCTAATTGAGCTCATCCCTACCTTTTTGCTTACTCTCCTGCATCCCCTTTAACAAGTCTTATTGCTCTAACAAATCCATGTGGATCCTTTTGCTTCTCTAAACATTTGGACATGACTTTGTTCCAATTTGTATTTTGCTTGGAAACACCTCCGCCACATCTATGTCTTTATCCCGTGCTTTCACCTTTAATTTCAAAAAAAGAATTCGTCCTAAACCACACTGGTGACTTCAATCGTGTTCACCTAAAAAGTATAAAAAACACTCTCATTCCTCCAGAAACATTCCAAGATTCTACCCTTATATATAATTCATATACAAAAAAGTCAGTTAACAAGTTGAATTGCAAAACTTCTAATTTTCTATTTAAAACTTTTGAACCCAATGTTCAAAATGAGAAAATGGATGATATTGCTCTAAACAAAAATCCATTTGGCGACATTTTTTGCATTGAAGCAAAGTAAATTTAATTTTATCCTCAAGTTTAAGAATAAAACTGTATTGACAAATTTATTTACTTGAAATATTTTAAAGTCTCTTCTACTCTCTCTTTTACGCTCTTTATGGAAAACTATGTTCCACACGTGAATATTAGTTAATAGATACAACTAACCGAATAGATTGCAGATAATTTAGGTGGAAGATGCCACCGTACGTACTCTGTAAATAAACCCACGTAATATAGTGTTTTCTTAAAACGTTATGCAGAGCTTCTCTTAAAATGATTTTTTGGTGGAGGTCAATTTTTTAAGTATCCTCTATTAGCAAAAAAAATACGAAAATCTAGTGAATAAATACTAGAAGACAGTCTCAAAACAAGATATTTCCCTCAATTTCAATGAATTATTTTTAATAAGAAAAAGGGATTTGATATTAATTTTATTGATTGAACGAACCAACAAAAATTTTCCAGTTCTTTTCTAATTTTTCTTACTGTTTTTTACTCTTTTTTTTTGCTTCTTATTCGTATGGATATGTCCCAATTCAATTCAATGAAAATTAATTATTTAATTAATATTTGTAATTTTTAAAGATGGTGTCCAAACTAAATTATTTTAAATAACTTCTACAAGCATTGCTAGTTATTTCTCCATTCGATTGTGACTTCAATTAGTCACCAGATGAGCATCGCGTCTTCGGGGTACTTACCGTTCTATAATTGACTTTTGGCTATTTTTTGTTTTGGGGTGAATAAATTCACTCCCCACTTTAACCTATTCAAGAACACAGAAGCCAACAACGATCTTTCACATTAGCTTAGAACTGAGTAATCTTATTCTTCATTCTTAATATTACTTTATACTCCGAATATGCATTCTTTCTAGGAACTCTTTATTTAGTAGAAGCTTCAACGGTTCATGACGTTCCACTTGCTTGCTTAGAGAGACATAAAACTTACTCGGTTAAGCTTGTGCCCGTCTTAGGTGTGCTGCCTATACATTTTGATTCTTCACTTTTTAGTGTGCATAGATATTATTCTTTATTTTCCACTTACAAAGCCACTTGGGGTTGAATATTGGAGTGCCACACCAAGCTTTTATTCTTCAACTGATGAACAGTACGACGTGTCTTTCCCTCATATATTCTTTAACAGATAAACAGATTATTCCCATTTTTGTACTTAAATCATGATAAGGATTCCCAATCATTAGCTTTCGTTGAAGTTTGTGATATCCCATGTGGAGAACTCCCAATTCTACTTAGTTGCCAAAGGGATAAATGCACATTTTATAGATGTTTAATGTCAAAGGTAGAGGAACTACTTGAGGATTTTGTAACTTGTCCATGTTTAATTGGTTAATTACTAGTATACTTATTATCTTAATCACCATTCATTAAATGGCTTGAGTTTGTATGCGCCTACAAGATACATGTATGTTGCTTCTTGATGGTGACAGATTATGAATAATTAACTCATCAGACCAAAAAGAAGAGAATAGTATTGTTTCTAATCGTCGTTATCAAGATAAATTATGTGTTTATACGAAAACTATAATAAGTGGATGAGGCACTTGGTATGGGGCAAATCCACTTACAAACTTTAATCGATAAGATTTGATGTTTAAACTAATAATAATGGTAATTGATTAGGACAAAGAAAAGGATATGTTCCATCATTGAAAACATGGTGCATGTTGGAATCTGTTGTCACAACACATGAAATCTGTGGAGAGAAAAAGAAAGGTGCATGGTGGGGTTAGGAAGGAGAAGAAGCACTTGGTTCTCCGACTTAAAGTGGATATATGACGAACATGGAGCCCTCCCATACTCTCCTTTTCTTTTTTCTTTTTAGTTATGCTGTTTCTCTATCTGCAGATGAGGGACGCGAAGAGCACTCTTATATACTTGCTGATGAATGTGACTTCACAATTGGATTCGCAATTATACACATTGCTAGGCTTATTGAGTTGGAGCTATGTAAGTCCCATGTTATATTCCTGTTTTCCTTCCCTGTGTATAAGTCTTGTGTGGGAGATAATAACGTTCTTCCTTTCATTATGCAAAAAGATGTATATATACAATTACAAACCTAAACTTCCTAAAACTATCAACTTCCTAAAAGGCAATACACTCCTAATATTACAATATTTACAGCTAATATCCACCTAATATCTACCAATACTCCCCCTCAACTTGGGGCATGAAGATCATGAATGCCCAACTTGCGAAGAATGTAAATAAATTGTTGTTTCCCAAGTGCTTTAGTGAAGATATCCGTCAATTGCTGAGAAGTACGCACATGTGATGTGACAATGTTACCAGCAGTGATCTAAAACAAAGTGACAATTCACGTCTATATGTTTCGTACGTTTATGGAATACAGGCTTCACTACAAGAAAAATCGCAACTAGGGACGGAAAATAGGGATGGAATTTATCCGTCCCTAATTAGGGACGGAATTTGCGACCGAAATGGGGTAAAAATAAAACCGTCCTAAAATTCGTCCCCAAAGTTAGCTACATCAACACCAACCAAACTTTTCGTCCTAAAATCGGTTGTAAAGTTTGGCGTCAAAGCCCGCGAAGTAAAGTTCATAAGAATCCGTCCCTAATTCCGAACCAAATTTATGAACGAAAAAAACGGTTCCCAAATCCGTTACTAATTTGCGGCTGTTCACAATGGGACGGATTTAGAGACGGAATA
>JANQAP020000087.1:265290-282571 GCA_026874005.2 Erythroxylum coriaceum
AGCTACACTTTTGTTTTGACTGAATGATTATCAATGTGTGTGTGCAAGTGATAGGGGTGAATAGACTCAACATTAAATTTTTTATTAGTTTGTATATTGTGTCCAAGGTGCTTAGACGTGGATTTCGCATGTTAATAATTTGGAACAACTAGAATGATTGTGTTTAGAGTTAAATTATTTCGTGAAGTTGAAGCCATTGCCTCATTATTGCATTGTGTGTTATGTATTTGTTGTTTTGGTTACTTAAGGACAAGCAAACATTAAACTGTGGTGATGTTGATAGTTATGATTTGCATTAAGTTTTAGTCAATTTGTTAGGTAGTTAGTGTTAATTTGAGTGTTTAGTGTGTATTTATTTTTTAATTGTGTAAGTTTATGTGTTTAAGTGTTTTTATGGGTTAGTATGAGTCTTTGAGCTTAAATGTTATATTTTTGAGGTACCTTGATGTGTTTGTTAGTGTTTCAGGGTAAACGGTAAAGAACGGAGATGTTTCGAAGAGTTTCGAGCCAAAACCATGGCCCACAATCGTGGCACAATAGACCATGATCGTGACAGAAAGAGGTGAGCTAATAGGACCCAGGCCATGATTGTGTACTTTGGGCCACAATCGTGATAGAGAGGATTAAGTGCTTGCCATGATCGTGGCAAGCAGGGCCATGATCGTGACCTATATTAGGTAGACACAAAACAGATGAAAACATCAAATTTTATGAGACTTTTTGGATAGTTTCAACCCCGAATCAACCTTAGGGCTTCCAAGATATAAATAGAACATTAAAAGATAGAGGAAGCAGCCTTTGAAGCCTTTTTGCATCAGCCAATTCCTAAACTCGAGAGAGCATATCGAGAGATTTGCGGAAGGAGACGAAGGAAAAGAGACATGGAGAAGAAACTTGACGCGAAATACTTCCCAGAACAGGTAGTTTCCCGCCGTTGCTACCTCCACTAGTCCATTTCGTATTTTCCATCTTTATTTCAATTTTACTGATGTATAGATTTGGGATAGTCGTTAAGAATAGTTGTTGTTGAATGTCAATCTTTGTCTAAACTCACCTTTGAGATTTTAATCTTTAAGATTAATGAAGTTTGATTTATTATGTTTTCATTGAGTTATTTGTGATTCAATATATGTGCTTAATAAATCGGTAATAAACTAAAAGGGTGAACCAAGTGAATATCATCAAATTGGGCTAACAAGAGTTAGGTAGTTTGATAGATAAGAATTAAATCAAACCGGTAAAATTGTATAACAAGAGATCGAGCGTAGGTTTCCGGTAGGTTATTAGACAGATTCAAAACTAATTTAGGTTTTGGGTAAATTGGAAATCGATAGATTACAATTCCATAATTTAAATTAGGGATTATAAATTAAGGTTAAAGATTATAACTTGAGAGAGAGTAATTCACCCTAAGACCGTCTAGACCCAGTAATTCGATAATTGCATAATCAATTAGATTTTTATTAAATTCGGATTAAAACCCCCTTTCTCTCAATTGGTAGTTTCTAGGTTAATTCTTGATTGGGTTGTGCAAAATTGCTATTTTGTTTATATTTTATGAGTTCAATTCTTGATATTGATTGATTGATTGGTTAATTTCTACATTAGTCGTTTATTTTGATTTATTGCAAAATTTAGTCAAGCCTTAGATTTTAGAATTAGATTAACCGCCCTCGTGGGAAAGATACCTTAGGTACTACATAAACGACCCTTGCACTTGCAGAAATATCGAGTTTATAAATATTAAAACTTTTTCATAGCATAAGACCCCGATCATTAAGCATTCTCATGATCACGGGAAATTCCCACGATTATGGGATGCTTCCATCAAAAGAATCCCAACTATTTTTTTCCAAATTTTCCAACTCTTTCAAATCTTCCAAGTTACATCCAACACCTCATATACTTAGCCTAACATTTCTACCTTAATTAATCACCATTTCCCCTTCATTCATAACTCCATTTCAGTTCAATAACATCAACACATAAATCAAAATCCATGATTGATCATAAACACCAAAAGCAAAACATATTCCTATACACTTTCTTCATCAATTTTCTACACATGTTCTACTTCATTTTTCACCTTTATTTAATTCCTAACTATCTCCTTAATTCATCACATTTCAAGACCCCATGGTACTCCTCCTTATTAGCACTAAACTTATGATAGTTCATCTCTACAACAATCAAAGAGATACATGTAACATACCAAGAAAATAGAACATAAACATCTAATTACAAGTCAGAATTTCTACACTTCTTTCTACACCATTTTTAATGATCTTTTTATCTCAAAATCTTCTCTATAACCACTTATGAAAGGTTAATCATCTTATATGCAAAACCAAGACATTTAGATGCTCATTTCATCACTCACGATTTTCAAATATATGCCTCACCACTTCATGAACATTTACACACTAAAATTTAGAACATAATCTCTTTATTATTACACCCACGTTAACACATATCAAATTTCACGATAAAACATAAATCTTAAATTACCCATCATAAATGTTTCACTTAACACCACTCATGAAGATTAACAAGCTACTTACTTGGCAAAACTCCAAATTCTTTAAAATCACTAAGAAGCTCTAACTTCACATGTCACACGATCGTCATCTTAAAGGTAGAGTAGGTTAGGTTTTCTTGTGGCAAATGAAGAAGACAACAAGGTCAGAGTAGCAACTGAAAGGTGAGGGAAAACCTTCAATGTTGATGAAGGAAAGATGGATATCGTGAATGAAGAAGAATGAGTAGATGAAAAAGATTACAAAGAGAAAAAGAAAAAGTAAAAATGAAAAACAATTAAGTTGTCTTCGAAGAACATAGTGTCACTTGCCATATGTCCAATCTTTATAGGTTTACACTTGGTTCTCTTATTTAACTAGTCCATTTAACTATAATTTCTACTCTAATTGTCTCTAAATTTCAATATAGGTTATCAACAAATCCTAATGTCATTTTCTAATTATTTCCATCAACATCCATCACTTATTTCTACGACTATTTGTCAATTGTCCTACTATTTGGCATATTTCCTAGTCCAAAATTACTCATAATTTTGGAAATTTTCCTAAATTTTACCAAAAATTCTAAATCAATAATTTAATTCACCAAATCAATTTTTAAGGCAAAATATCCACTACCCAATTGAGTGCATGAACAATCATTTATACCCGAAAAACGTCAAATGAGTGCATGAACAATCATTGTAATGTGTGAAAAATTCAAATTCATATGTGTGTATGCTAACATTATATGTAAGTATGAAATACATTTTTTTAATCTCTCATTGCTATTTCTCATTTACAAAAATTTAGGGTTCTAACCCTTAATATAGAAGCAGGATGTTACAATGGATGAGGCGAAGATTAGGTGTACCTGTTGTGGACAATTTGAGGAAGGAGATTTTGGAGGAAGCTCATGTAGCAGCCTACGCTATGCATCCTGGTACCACCAAGATGTATAACACGCTGAAGTAGCATTTTTGGTGGCTAGGAATGAAGAAACAAGTGGCTGACTATGTGGCTAAGTGTTTAACTTGCCATCAGATTAAGCCTGAGCATCAGGCTCCAGTTGGTAAGTTATAATCGTTACCGATTTCGGAATGGAAATGGGAAAGAATTTCTATAGACTTTGTTACAGCATTGCCAAGAACTCCGAGGTAACATGATGTTATATGGGTTATATGTTATATGGGGTTGGTTCTCAGTCCGGTTGTTGTTTCATACATACATACATACATACATACATACATACATATATATATATATATATTGAGTAACAACTAGTCTGTTGGTGATGTTTGCCTCTTTATATCCCCTTTGGACTAAGAAAGCCTTACAATTATATAAGTATAAATGTATGGCTAGGCCATTGATGGATGTCATTTCCCAATATCTATTCAAGGTGTGGTATTAAGAGGATTTACATTTGGAGACTAAGGTCCTACAAATAGTCCTTGTCCATGATTTATTGTTCATTACATGTGATTTTTCATGCATCATATAAAACATCAACAAGACCCAGTAAAAGTCCCGCTAAGACACGAGATTTGGGGATGTTCAGTAGTACGCGGCCTTAACCTTAACTACTAGAGCGGCTATTCCCAAACTTTCATGCATCATATCTACCTCTATATATGTTTTTCATTTGCATTCACTTACTTCTACTATAGCATCCGTAGTGATATGATAGTATGTTAAAAACATTTCTGATGCACATTCCTTTGTTATTATTTATTTTTCTAGATTTTGTATTTATTTTTAAATTAGTAGTCAGGCTTACATGCAATCTGAGGGTTTTAACTTTTAGGTTTCACATGCCCGTTTGGGTCATGACAACTTGGAGGTTATTGAGTGTTTGGTTTTTTGTTTTTAATTAGTATTGATTTAAAAAATCTTTAGTCAAAGTAGAATAACACTTTGAAAATAGTTTTCAAATTTTATTAATAAAATCAATTAACAATGATAGTAGCATGATTGACTCAAATAAAATAGACATTAATTATATATTCTATGTCCAATCAGAACATTATATAATAAAAGAATTAAATTATACAAAAAAATACATGGAATGGTTAGTCAAAATCACTTTTGGCATTCCTAATATTTGGGTGATCATGATGTGTTGCTAGAAGCTAATCTTGATTTATGAATATAAATTATTTAATTAGATAATTAAATATTATATTCTTAAATATGTTGATTATAAATGTAAATTAGGAGCTTAGTGAATCACACAATTCGATTGGACTTATCAAGTTACTAAATATGTTGGCAATAGATATAAATTATAAATTTAAATCAAATTTAGGATTGAATTATAATTAATAATAAATAATGACATAGTTGTTAACTTATAGTTTATAACAATTGAACTTTTTTCAAAAATATTTCCAGGATATATATATACATATATATATATATATAAGTATATAAGATAGTTTTATGTGATAAAAGAAAAGAATAATTTTCTCCTAATTTTGGTTATAATAATAGTTAATATTATTATATGATTACTGAATAACTAATAATTACTTAATGTATTTTAAAATGAGTTAGATTAAAAGAATCTAAAGTGTTATTATAAATAATTTATTCACTAATTAATTTTAAAAGTTAAAATTTTACATAAATTTAATGATTTACAATCTAAGTTGGCATATTATATAAAAAAATATTAGTTTTCCGTGAGAAAATAAGAGAATGTCTTTCATATTAAGAATTCATGTAATACTAATTAATTTTCATTCTATTTGACCTACAATGCATAAAATTAGTTTTATGTGATAATATAAAATTTATATATCCATATATCCAGTACATATATATATATATATGAAATAATTTTAACCAGCCCTAAACCAATTGAACTTACCAGAATCTGAATTCTGGTCGATGACAAGGTGCTCTTGATAAAGTAAACACATGCAAGAGGAGGGTGAATTATTTGTTACTTAAAAAAATTTTTGTAAACTATTTTCAATTTGGATAAAGAAAGGTGCCTATTAAAAATTAAAAACAATAGGAGCCTGTCAAACGATAGTAGCCTGTTAAACGACATGAGCCTGCTAAAGAATAAGTCCAGTTATAAACAATTTTAAAACAGAACGTGTTTGTTGAAATAAAAGGAACCTTTAGCAAGTTATAAACTGAAGGAACCTATTTTAGAATTGAAGGAGCCTGTTGTTGAAATGAACACACACACAATATAATGCGGAAATATAAAAGTTAAGAGAAGATAGGGAAGAACATAGTCGATTTATACTGGTTTAGCTTACAGCCCAAGCCTAAGTCAAATCCCTAAGTATCCAACTTGAGTGTTTCACTATGAAAATCTAAATAGTAATTTGATGAGCCTCTTCAAGCTCACGAGTACGTATTTTTCAAGATTCTCCAACCTTCCACACTAGTATTATTTATCTAGCCCCTACAAGCTCTCAACAGAAAATGAAGTTTGCTCAATATGAGCTACACTGATCTCTCTTAAAAATATATTCACTTTCTAAAGAACAAGAGATTTTTTACAATGATATCACTTTCAAAAGAATTTATGTTATAGCTATAATTCGAAAGTTTGATCTCTTTTCGCAAAAGCAGTTGTTGTTCCTTAAGTAGGCTTTTCTTTCAACTAGCCATTACTTCACTTCCATCCCTAGTCAAATGAATGGATTTAATTCAAAATAACTTCGATGTCATCTTTGCCAAAAATCTTTTAGCAATCACGCGGCTAATGTATGACCTTAATAATAAGTAAGATCCTTTCGGATAAACCATTTTTTAATAAGGTAAGTTCATAAAGAAGGTTCTTGTAAGAAGGAAAGCAATTATTTCATGATTTTATTTCCTTTTAATAATTATATCGTTGTTTATATATAAGGAAACAAATCCAATTTGAATTTTGAAATATTATAAAGTTATCATCAAAATTGTTAAATATGAACCTTGAGCTGACAATCTCCCCCTTTTTAATGATGATAGCCAATAATAGATATATTTTTCAAAATTCAAAAAAATAATGGATGATTTTGAAAGATACTTGAGACTTTTATATGTTTAGACATAATTCGAAGAAGCGTGCCTTTTAAGAAAGGAGCCTACCAATTATATATTATAAATTTTCATAGCAAAATCAATTATAGATATAATTAAGGTAATATCGAGAAATCATATCATATATATGCAAAAAATATGTCCACATAAGCTCTCCCCCTTTGTCATTATCAAAAACACAAAAAATAAAGAAATGGGGAAGAAGTGAAATAAAACAAAGTATAAATAGAGAAAAATCGATTGTCACAGTCAGGAAGAATTTCTCCTATGATGAATTTGCAAATGCAGGGTTTGGTTTTAGAGGCTGTCAATTTGTTTGCAAATTTGATCCTGGTTAGAGCGAATTTCCCTCAGTAGTTGAACAAATTGATCACTTATGTTATTTTCGTTCTAAGGGGTAACAAGAGCCTGTTGCTCTAGAGTAGGAATGCCAGATATTTCCCTTCAACTTATACCTGAACTAATATGGAATGGAGGAATGAAACTTTCTAGTCTCATACCACGTCGCATTGTCAAAAGGAATGCCAAAATAGGCAAAGATATTGGTCAACATCGTTTCATAAGGTAGACCTCTAATAGTGCTCTTGTGGCTTCCCTTGTCTTCTATAAACTTAAGGATCATTACTGGGAGAATCATTTTTTTAACCTTCAGTAGATTGTATACCACATAAGTATTTAGGAGACTACATCTTTCTACTGAGCTATTTTTTTGAAAAATTGAGGTAGCCGATATTAATACAAGACATCTAGGTAGTAGATCTAAATTTCTACACATTGGTCTCCCTTTATGGGCATTTTTAGTATGCAGACATATAAAGTCTACAGCCTCTTCCAGATCAATGTCAGCAATGTCCCACTTATGAAATGGAACATTAGTTTTACGAACTGGAATGACACCCAAAATGTTCCCTAAAATTTCTTCTATAACCAAGAACTCGCACTCACGTACTCACAAGATGATTACAGGATTCCCATCTATTACCTCTCTTCTCATGTGTATGTAAAAATTCCTCATCAATTCATCACATATAGTTTCGTTCAAATTAAAAAAGTTTTTCCAACCAACAGCATTAAAGAAGGGTGTGATAAGAATACTTATATCATCGAATAGGTTTGGAGGCAAGATGCATCATGGTACCATCTTTCTCTTTTTGTAGCGCATCTTGTATCTGCTTCCGATTCCATTGATTGGAACAACTTTATTAGTGTTGATGATTGTCCCTTCTTTTGTACAACAGTTTTTATTTTCTTCAACCTTTTTCCCTTTGAAATTTCTTTAAAGAAAGGTTTTCCATAAAAAATATCATTTTCAGTAATAGGGTCCTCAAACTTTTCTTTAACTATAAGTGCTTCAGCCATAAGCTCTTTCCCTTTTCTTATTTCTTCTTTTTTCCTTTTCCTTGATTCTTCTTCTTCTGAGTCAGAGACATAATGTTTTTCAATTGATTCTTCTATTTCATCTTAAGAGGAATCAGAATAATCAAGAGACATTATAGTAACAATCTTCCTTTTGCTATCCTCTGAGGTCTTCTAATTGGGTATTTATAATGTCTGGAGCTTTAAGGAGACAAAAATAGGTTTAGTGGAAGTGTCCAAATATCCTATTATGGGATACAAAGATAAGAAATAAGAAGCAAAAGTTTGTTCATGAAGAGGTGTTTCGTCATGACTAGAAGTTGAAGCCAAAAATTTCTTGTCCTTTTGATTTTGCTCTTGCCATTGAAGATTGTTGGGAAGAGAAAGTTGAGAAAAATGTAGAAAGTTTGGATGTAGAAAGGAGGAATAGAGAGAAAGCAAAAAGTTAGGGTGCAAGAGAGGTGGCGCTTCTTGGAAAGATAACGATTATGATTATGAGAATAGGCAGTCGTACACGCTAAAGAGGGAGTGCGATCATTTGTGTTTCTTCTGTCAATCACGTATGAATAACTATCAAAACAGCATACACGTTTTTAAATGCTAAAATTCCTTTTAGGACACGTTTACCTTGCTCTGTTAAAACAAGAGGAGTCTTCTAAAATTAGAAGGTGCCTATTAGACTGAGAGGGAGTTTCTAAGGGAACACAATCGAAGGAGCCTACGAAATGTAATGACAAGTAGCAAAGAGAATTCATGCAGAAATAATATCAAAGAGTTTGCACATACTAAGCTCTTTTCTTAACATACAAAATCTATCTTCAGAAAATGGCTTGGTGAAAATGTTAGGTATTTTATTTTCAATATTAATATGCAAAAGATTAATGGTTTCTTCTAAAATATGATCTCTAAGAAAATGATGTTTGACTTCTATATGCTTAGTCCTAAAATGATGCACAGGATTTTTAGACATATTAATAGCACTAGTAATATCACGTAATATAGGAATAAGAGAAAAGTTTAAAGAAAAATATTGTAGTTGATGCTTCATCCATAAGATTTTCACACAATAGCAAGCAACAGCTATGTATTCAGCTTCAATCATCGAAAATGTTATACAATTTTGCTTCTTGCAATATCAAGATACTAAACATCCTCCAAGAAATTGGCAGTGACCGCTTGTTCTTTTTTGATCGACTTTATCACCTGCATAATCTACATCTCAATATCCCGCTATATCAAATGAATCGATTTTTGGATACTATAGTCCAAAATCTATAGTTCTATGGAGATATCAAAAGATTATTTTCACTATTTGAAGGTGACTTTCTTTTAGATTTGATTGAAAGCGTGTGCAAAGACACATATTAAGAATAATGTTGGGTCTTGAGCTTGTAAGATGTAGTAGTGATCCAATCATTCCTCTATACTTTGTCTCATCTGTATCTTTAACTTCTTTGTTTTTATCAAGTTTAGTTCTAGTGTACATTGGAGTACACATCGGTTTGGCATTCTTAAAGTGATATTTCTTGATGATTTCCTTTGTGTATTTGTCTTGGCTAATGAAGATTCCTTTTTCTATTTGTCTGATTTGTAATCCAAAAAAGAATGATAATTCTCCCATCATGCTCATTTCAAACTCCCCTTGTATTAATGCTGAGAATTATTCACAGAAGGATGGATTAGTAGCACTAAATATTATGTCATCAACATATGTTTGCACCAAGAGTAAATCATTTTCCTTTCTCTTAATAAATAAGGTTTTATCGACCTTTCCTCCTTCAAAGTTATTCTCAAGCAGAAAGTTACTTAAGCTTTCATGCCATGCTCGAGGAGCCTACTTTAAGCCATATAGAGCTTTGGTTAACTTCATCACGTAATTTGGATGGTTTTCATCTTCAAAACATGGGGGTTGCTTAATAAATACTTCTTTGTTAATGTAACCATTTAAGAATGTACTTTTAACATCCATTTAGAATAACTTGAAATTTCTATAGCATGCAAAGGCAAGTAAAATTCTAATTAATTCCAATCTAGCAACAGGAGCTTAAGTTTCATCAAAGTCAATACCTTCTTATTAATTGTAACTTTAAGCTACAAGTCTAGCTTTGTTTCTTACCACTTTACCATTTTCATCAGTTTGTTTCGAAAAACCCATCGAGTCCCATTGATTGTCTTATTTTGAGGACAAGGTACTAGATTCCAGACTTTGTTTTTGCCAAATTGATTTAATTTTTCTTTTATGGATGAAACCTAGTTTTCGTCAGTAAGGTCCTTTTCAACGATCTTTGGTTCTATTTGTGAGATGAGAGCAACAAAGTTGTTCTTGAATGATGATCTTGTTCTCAAACTTTTAGAGGGATTTCCCAGAATGTATTGGTGTGTATCAAAACCTCTCCATTCTCTAGGTATTTTTCTTTGCATAGGCTCCTGTTGAGAGGAAGGAGCTTGTTCTGTTTTAGCTTTAGAGGGACCTTCTTAATCTTGTAATTCTGAAGGTACTGTAGTTAGAATCTCTTATGTATTTTTAGGAACCAAGGGGTGCTCTTCATCATCTAAATTAGCTAATATTGTCGATGGTAGTGTTTTATCAAATAACACATGTATTGATTATTTTATTTTCCTTGTTCTTTTATTATAGACTCTAAATCCCTTGCTCACACTACTGTAGCCCAGAAAGATGGCTTCATCTGATCTCACATCAAAATTTTCAAGATTGTCTTTTCCATTATTTAGAACAAAACACTTACAGCCAAATGCTTGAAACTAAGCAACATTTGGTCTGCTTCCTTTCCATAGCTCATAGGGTGTCTTTTTTAGAAGGAGTCTTATGAGACATTTGGTAATTACATAACATGCCGTGGATACTGCTTCAGCTCAATATCTATAAAGTAGTCCACTTTCATATAGCATGGTCCCAACTATATCAATCAAAGTTCTGTTCTGTCTCTTTACAACTCCATTTTGCTTAGACATCTGAATTGAAGTAATGTAGTACCCTTTTTCGATCTGAATTTTTTTGCAAAACTTCTCAAAAACTTGAAAAACATCAACCTTATTTGATAGAAAGCAAACCGAATCTGGAATAATCATCTACTAAAATAAAACTATAATGTTTATCACTAAAACTTTGAGTACTAATGGGACTAAATAGATCTATGTGTGCAAGTTCAAGTGGTTGGCTAGTTAACACAATATTTTTATAAGGAAAGTTGCTTCTGACATATTTACCTTTTAAATAAGCCTCGCAAACTTGATTACTTTCAAACTTCTAAGTTAGTAGTCCTCTTACTAACTTATTTTTAGACAATTTTGATAGAATGCTCATGCTGGCATGTCCAAATCTCCTATGCCATATAAACAAATCATTTTCTAAAGAAACAAAATACTTAACATGTCGTGAGGACATATCTTCCAGTTGAGCACAGTATATATTCTAATTTCTAAGACCAACAAACACAATATTATCATTATGAATATCAACAATCTCACAATGAGACGCATAGAAGATGACTTTGTAACCCTTATCATATAGCTTACTCACACTCAATAGGCTATGTTTCAAACCATCAATAAAGAGAACGTTATTAATAGAGGTAGAATTAGAATTTTACCAACTCCGGTGACTTTTGCATTATTTTTGTTTGTGAAGACAACATTACCTCTGTCTGTTCTTTCAATGGAGTTGAAGTGTGATATTTCACCTGTTATGTGTCTTAAACAGCCATTATCAACTACCTATTGATTTTCTATTGTCTCCGTTTCGAAACATATCTACAAAAAAATTATCTCATTTTAGGTACCCAATTTTTTCTAGTTCCTTTCAAGTTAGTAGCTTGACCATTCAATCTCTAGATATACATTTGAGATAATTTCTCCATTTTATGAAAGTTAAAAGAATGACCAATGTGACCATGTTTACCATAGCAAAAACATAAAACAGATGAATGAGAATTGATACAATTTCTACCATGTATCAGGTTTATGCTACTTTGACTATAACTACTGCTTGATTTGATAAAGAAATTCTTGTAAGGCCTGATATTATTGTTTTCATTGTATCACATTCTAGCCTTATCAAAAACACATTTACCGCTACCAAGCAATGCATCAAGGTTGTTCCTTCCATCAACAAAATTTGCCAGATCGTTTTCTAGAGATAAGATATTTTCAGGACTTTTCTCTTTCTCAATTTCTAAGGTGGTGACTTTTTCTTCCAACTGTCTCAACTTTTTACAATCATTTTTTAGCAACTTATTTTCCAACTTGGCTATTTTTTCTTCCAGTACTTCCTTTTTAGAGACCTTTTGCTTATACTCAACTTTGAGAGACATATTCTTGGTCGCCAGATTCTTATTCATTGATTCCAATGATTTAATCTTACTCTTCAGAGATGCATCGTTGCTCTTGGACTTCTCAACTTTTGTGAAATATTTCATTGTCAACCTTTTGTACTGATAATAAAATACATGATAAGAATTTTTTAATTCATCAACTCCAATATCAGAGTTAGAATATTATACCTAATCATCTCCTGATTCAGTCATGAAGCAGACCTTGTTAACTTCCTCAAGTTCATCTTCTTCAAAGCTTTCAAAATCCTCATCAGACCAAGCTGCAGTTATAACTTACTTTTTAGATTTCCTGTTCCCTGTTTTATCCTTTTGAAGGTGAGGACATTTTGGTCTAATATGCCCAGGCTTCTTATAGTGGTAGCATACGATTTTTGTATTACTACTATTGTTGTTGCCTTTTGATAGGGGCCTCTTATTTCCAACCTTCTTGTTTCCTTTTCTTTTCTTTGTTAACTTCTTTTGGTAGAAGCATGCGTATTTTTTGACCATGAAGTTGAATTCATCATCTCCATTTATCTACAACTCAGTGTCGCTTTCATCATCGTTTGGTTCATTAATTGCTTTTAATGCCATTCTTTTTCAATAGGAGGATCCTTCATCTCGCCTAAGCTTGGTTTCATAGATCATCAAATTTACTCATAGCCAATCAAGTGAAATGTTATCTAGATCCTTTGCAGTTTTTAGAGTTGTCACCTTAGGTCTCCATTCCTTTGGTAGTGACCTTAAAATCTTTGTTACGAGCTCATCATTGGGATATATTTTTCCTAGATTCTTCAAGGCAATGATGATGTTCTTGAAGTGTCCGAAGAATTCGTCTATGGTCTCCCCCTGTTTTATGCCAATAGTTTCGTATTGATGTACTAAAAGACTTATTATATGTTTCTTTACCTCATTCGTTCGTTCAAAGGTAAGTTAAAGTTTGTCTCACATTTCTTTTATTGTGGAGCAGTAGGATATCTTTTCATATTCTTCTAGAGACAACGCACATATCAAGTGATGTTTTGCCTTAGTGTTTAGTTGTGTATTTCTCCTGTCAGCATCAGTCCATACTTCTACGTTGTCGGAAGTGGGAATTGTAGCTCCAACTTTAATCGCTTGCCATACTTCGATATCTACAGATTGGAGATATATGGTCATTCTCTCTTTCCAATATGAGTAGTTGTTTTCATTAAAGTAAGGAGGCTTTATGACATATTGTCCTTCAAAGCTTCTCAATGTGTTTGCCATGATCTATCACGTGTTGTAAAACACAAAAATGTGAAACCTTGCTCTAATACCAAATGATAAAGCAAACACACGCAAGAGGGAATGAATTGTATGTGACTTAAAAGTTTTTCGTAAACTATTTTCAATTTGAATAAAGACAGGTGCCTATTAAAAATTAAAAACAATATGAGCCTGCCAGACGATAGTAGACTATTAAATGAGATGAGCCTATTAAAGAATAAGTCCAGTTTAAAACAATTTTAAAACCAAAGGCGTATGTTGAAATAAAAGGAACCTTTAGCAAGTTATAAACTGAAGGAATCTATTTTAGAATTGAAGGAGCCTCTTGTTAAAATAAACATACACACACAATATAATACGGAAATATAAAAGTTAAGAGAAGAGAGAGAAGAACATAGTTGATTTATACTAGTTTGGCTTACAACTCAAGCCTACGTCCAGTCCTCAAGTATCCAACTTGAGTGTTTCACTATGAAAATTCAAGTAGTAATTTAAAGAGCCTCTTCAAGCTCGAGAGTACATATTTTTCAAGGTTCTCCAACCTTCCACACTGATAGTATTTATCTAGCCTCTATAAGCTCTCAACAGAAAATGAAGTTTACTTAATATGAGCTACACTGATCTCTCGAAAAAAAATTCACTTTCTAAGGAACAAGAGACTTTTTACAATAATATCACTTTCAAAAGAATTTATGCTATAACTGTAATTTGAAAGTCTGATCTCTGTTTACAAAAGCAGTTGCTCTTCCTTAAGTAAGCTTTTCTTTCAACTAGTCGTTACTTCATTTCCGTCCTTAATCAACTGGATGGATTTAATTCCGAATAACTTTAATGTCATCTTTGCTAAAAATCTTCCAGTAATCATGCGGCCAATATATGACCATCATAATAAGTAGGATCCTTTCGGATAAACCATTTTTTATTAAGGTAAGTTCATAAAGAAGGTTCCTGCAAGAAGTAAAGCAATTATTCTGTGATTTTATTTCCTTTTAAGAATTGTACTGTTATTTATATATAAGGAAATAAATTCAATTTAAATTTTGAAATATTATAAGATTATCATCAAAATCGTTAAATATGAACCTTGAGCTAACATCTTTTACTTCTTGTCATCAGGTTAGATCCTTTGTTAGGATGTGCTTTTGTTTTTAGTTTTTCATTTTGTTAATTTAAAGTTTTAATTTTTTTAAATAAAAATATTTTTAAATTTTGATAACTATTTAAGAAATATATTTAAATACATGATTTACAAATTTATTTATTAATGAATATTTTTTATCATATAAAATAAAAATATTTACTTAGTTTATAAACTTAATTTTTAAGTTTTGTATATTAAATTATTATCAATAATAAAATGTAATTAAATTAATATTAAATTTTAAATATTTTTGTTTAAAAATAAAAATATAAATATAAATTCATGAAACCAAACCCACATTTTGACCTGGCCTTGTCAATTGTAAATTTTCGATTTCGGTTTTTTTAAATAGAAAATTTAAATTAATGAAAGAAAAATAAAGTTACAGAAAGAATGATCTCCAAGGGAATACCCTTAACACGCAACACAACAGAATATAACTACCAAATCATATGCAAAAAAAAAAAGAACATTGCTAGGCGTTTGGATGATTTTTAGTTAACTAGGCGGAGAATGATGCTGCATTAATACCAATTCCCTGACTCCTCTTATAACTTCCTCAGTTAGCATTTCCCCTGTTTTGCTAATGGCCATAAACCGTCTTGCGTTTCTTTCCTTCCATATGGCCTGAACTGTCATACCCATGGCAATGGTAAAGGTCCCTCTTTCAGCTCTTGGTATAGACAAATGAGTTGTCAACCAATGGATGATACTAGCTAGTGAATTATTAGAAATATTCCATCCATAATATGACTTGACTTGCTCCCAAACCAAAGTAGCAGTGGGGCACAAAAAGAAAAGGTGGTCTTTTGATTCAGCATGCGTTAAACATAGTGGACAGGATCTATTAATATCGAAGTGGGAAAGTCGATACGTAGTACTAAACTTATTCTTCATGGTCAACCAGAGGAGGAAAGAGACCTTTGGAGGGAGGTCTCTGAGCCAGACAATGCTGCTCCAAGCTACCCGAGGCATCCTCACTGAAAAAAGCTCGACTATGCATTTACGCTTCAACTGGTTTATAGGCTGATTCTTCCAAAAGAATAAATCAGAGCTGTTTGAAGGGAAATAATGGGGCTCTAAGTATTGGAGATAATTTGGGAAATCTTAGAAGTCCCCCTAATGGAGAAGCTCAGCTTAGTGGTCGTAGGAAATGATAGAAGGCTTAGATTAGAATTTTGGAGTTGAAAAATGGAACCATGTCCCGTCCAATTGTCAAACCAAAAGGAGGTTCTATCCCTATTCCCAACTTTTTAGACAACATCATCTTAAACCGAATTCTTGAGGAGGACCAACTGGTTTAGAAAGTAGGACTGAAAAGGACATACTCTAATTTCCCAAATGCTCCTCCCTTTGAGGACGTATGAATGAAGCCAACTAATCCATACTGATTGGGGCAATCATTAAACGACTATTACTTATGAGAGGAGGCCGCCAAAGTTGGCTGATTCATGCAGTAGTCTCCAAAAGTTGTACATATAATGCATTTAGTTGAGTTGGATTGATTTTGATAGGTCCATATGTCTTGTTTCTCTTTCCCTTGGCATATGAAATGTAAATTCCCGACAATGGACCCTTGTACGTAAAGATAAACTACTACTTCGAAACTTGTCTTTAGAACGGCAAATTCAACTATTATAGAAGAGAAATAGATCCTAGAAAATTTCCTTGTCACTTCATTCAAAGTCGACTACAAGTTAGAATGAAGTAGAAACCTAACGATTGCATATTGGACATATTAAATGATTCACTTGCAAAGCACTGGCATATTAAATTTTTTTAATTTTTTTAATAAATTTCATTTTTCCATATTAATTAATACTATTATTAAGTTAGTCGTTGGTACCTTATAAATAATTGTGCTTTGTACTTTTGGAAGGCTATTAAGATTACCAATTATATTTTCTATTGATAACATCTTATAAACTATAGACCTTATTTCACGTTTATTTACGGTGTCAAATATAATAAAATTAAAAAAAAGCAAAGATATGTATTAACCAATGAACAATATTTCAAAGAAAAGCAACCTGTGATGGTGGATTGCTAGAAACTAAAATCAAAGATCTTCTTTTGCTTCAAACGAGAACTTTTTGGGCACCGAATGGAGGATTATCTCTAATCACAGTTCTTACTTTAATGGAAGAATAATTTGCTTCTATAACTTAGAAAAGATTGATGTTTTTAAAGAAGAAGAGAGTGATCAGCATCTGCAATTGGCTTGCGAATATCGAGGTTTGTCCTTAAAGTTTACTCTAACGCTGATCTATGCTGCTAATTTTGCATTTAAGAGATGCATTCTGTGGCGAAATTTGAGGAGATTACACCTACCCGTTACGCTTCATATGGTTGATGTCTCTATAGGTAGAGACAGATAACAAAACACAAAAATTCTGTCTAACAGTATTTGGTTTCTGACACTGCCCATTTTTGTTTCGTCTCTAGTTCACAAAAACACAAATTTTTTGTTCCTTCCAAAACTGTAGCACAACTTTCTTGTGCCTATCACAGAAACAAAACACGCAGGCTGTTGGACAAAAATATCCCCATATTATTACCATAAATAGCAAAAAAAGACATTCTTAATAAAATATAAGGCTTGAATGTATTTTTAACCTATTATGTAATTAATTCCATGAATG
>JANQAP020000087.1:383943-398309 GCA_026874005.2 Erythroxylum coriaceum
TTTACCAATCTTCATGCTTCAGTAAATTCTGTTTTTACAAAGCCATGGATTCTAGATAGTGGCACAACTGATCATATTACATCTGATCTGAAACTTCTTATGCACGCAAAACCTCCTCGATTCCTTTGATTAACCTTCCCACTGGATCCACTGCACCGATCACAGTCACAGGCACCATTCCTTTTAGTCAAGAAATTCAATTGGAAAATACTTTGTGTATTCCATCCTTTAATTTGAATCTTGTTTTGACAAGAAAGCTTACCAAAGCACTAAATTGTTGTGTTATTTTGCTTCCCAATGGTTGTATCTTGCAGGACTTGGCTACGGAGAGGACGATTGGCTCGGGTGAGCAGCGTGGCGGCCTTTACTACATGTCACCATCCAGCCGCGTACCCTCTTCCTTTCAAGTTTCTCAGAATGGAGATCTCTGGCACATGCACCTTGGACACCCATCTTTGTCACGTTTAAAGTTGGCTTCCTCTTTAATTCCTTTCAATAATGTGTTCACTCACAATAATTGTAATATTTGTCCCATAGCTAAACAGTCAAGGCTACATTTTCCAACCAGTTCAATATCTACTCGTGCGTCTTTTGATTTATTACATTGTGACATATGGGGGCTGCATAAAATACCCACTCATTCGAGGGCACGATATTTCCTCACCATCGTAGACGATTTCACTAGGTGTACATGGATTTTTCTCATGCAACAAAAATTAGAAACATAGCATCTCCTACAATCTTTCATTACCTTTGCTCATATACAGTTTCATACACCAGTCAAAGCCATCCGAGTAGACAATGGCTCGAAATTCTTTTCTATGCGTGAGTTTTTCCAAAGTAATGGCATTGAATACCAACGTACCTGCGTTTACTCCCCATAACAAAATGGGGTGGTTAAACGTAAACACTGTCACATACTCAATATTGCCCGTTCCTTACTTTATCAATCTCATCTGCCTCTAACATTCTGGGGAGATTGTGTTTTGACTATTGTGCACCTAATAAATCGGCTACCCTCTCCTATCCTCTCTAATAGAACCCCCTTGAACTATTGTATCATCGACCTCCATCACTCACACATCTTCGAGTTTTCGAATTTTTATGCTACGCAACAGTTGTTCATCCTAAGCAAAAGTTTGATCCTCGTGCCAGAAAATGTATTTTTGTTGGTTATCCATCTGCCCACAAAGGATACAAACTCTATGACATAGAGACTAATACCATCTTCATCAGCAGGGACGTGACCTTCCATGAAAATATCTTCCCGTTTTCACATCATTCTCCATCATCATTACAAGCCCCTGTCTTGCCTAACCTAGCACTCGATCTTCCTTCCTTGCCGTCTAATACTGATCCTAACACATTTCCTAATCCCGACAACAATCCAGCTTCTCCTCCACCAACCAATCCTAACACTTCTTCGCATTCACCCACGAGTCCTTCACCACAGGTCCCTTCTGACGAACCTCCTGTCATACTTCCTCTACGACAGTCCACACGACCAAAGCAACCACCGGCATGGCTAAAGGATTACATGGTGCCTGCTCGAGCTAATCAGTCCGCCTCAAGCCAAAGTTCTTCTCATGGTACAAGGTATCCTCTATCTCATTTTTTATCCTATTCTTATTTCTCACATGCACAACGCACTTTTTTGGCTAACATCACTGTGCACAAGGAACCCTGATCATATGATCAGGCGTCACTTCATCCCCAATGGCAGCAAGCCATGGCTGCAGAATTACTTGCATTGGAGCATAATAACACTTGGAGCATCGTACCTCTTCCTTCTAGCCATAAACCCATTGGCTGTAGATGGGTATACAAAATAAAACACAATTTGGATGGCAGCATTGAATGCTACAAGGTGTGCCTTGTTGCTAAGGGATACACCCAGGTTGAGGACATTGACTATCATGAAACTTTTTCTCCTACTGCCAAACTTACTACATTACGTTGTCTGCTTACTGTGGCGGCTGCAAGAAATTGGTTAACACACCAACTTGATGTTCAAAATGCATTCTTGCATGGTGATCTTCATGAAGTTGTTTATATGGAACTTCCAGCCAGACTTCGCCGACAGGGGGAGAATTTAGTATGTCGGCTCAATAAATCTTTATACGGGTTAAAACAGGCTTCCCGAAATTGGTTTGCTACTTTTTCTGATGTCATTCAAAAGGCTGGCTATCGACAATCTAAGGCAGATTACTCTCTTTTCACAAAGTCAGTTGGATCATCGTTCACTGCAGTTTTGATTTACGTGGACGACATCCTTCTTACTGGCAATGATCTTCAAGAAGTAAAGTGTCTCAAGGAATCCCTTCTTAAACACTTTCGCATCAAGGATCTTGGCACCTTGAAATATTTTCTAGGGATTGAATTTTCACGATCCAAAAGTGGAATTTTTATGTCACAGAGAAAATATGCACTGGATATTTTGGAAGACACAGGGCTTCCGATGGAACAAAATCTGAAATTATCTATCACAGACGGAGAATTGCTGCATAATCCAACTAAATACAGGTGATTAGTTGGAAGATTGATTTATCTCACTGTCAAGAGACCGGACATAGTTTATTCAGTCCGGACATTAAGTCAATTCATGCAAGAACCTCGCAAGCCACATTGGGATGCAGCCATGCGAGTTCTGAAATATATTAAAGGCACACCTGGACAGGGATTGTTGTTGCCTTCCAATCATAATCTTGCATTAAAAGCCTACTGTGACTTGGACTGGGGTGGATGCCGTATTACGCGAAGATCAATCACTGGGTATTGCATCTTCCTTGGAGGCTCGCTTATATCTTGGCAATCGAAGAAGCAAACAAATGTGTCTAGATCATCAGCAGAAGTCGAATATAGAGCCATGGTGAATGCGTGTCTGGAACTGACCTGGTTGCGATATATTTTGCAGGATTTAAAAGTTCCAGTTGACATTCCTGCACCGCTATATTGTGATAATCAAGCAGCGCTTCACATTGCAGCAAATCCCGTGTTTCATGAACGCACAAAACATATCGAGATAGATTGTCATCTTGTGCGGGAAAAGCTGCAGACCAGAGTGATTAATCCTTCTTATGTTCCAACACGTTATTAGTTAGCGGACATATTTACAAAGGCCAGAGTTGTATATGGAATGTAAATCATGTATATCACTGATTGATAGGATTGGTTAGCATAGATTAAGGAGAGAATGTCTCTCATACACTGTGTATAACTTATGTTTATTACATTGAATCAATACACAGAAAGTTTTTCATACCTTTTTTGATATATAGTAAAAATAAAAAGAGTAAAAAAAGAGAGATAAAATGATTTATATAGATTCAACCAAACAACCATTAGCTTACTTCCAATATCCAAACTCCAATTAAGAATTTATTATCTTCTGCTGTTAATGAGTAAAGACAAACCCTCCATTTAGCTTACTTTCAATATCCAAACTCCAATTAAGAATTCATTATCTTCTTCTTTTAATAAATAAAGAGAAACCCTTCATATATCATCTTTCTTGTCGCAAGAGAAGAGAAACCTTTATAATCATCTAACTTTACCACGAGTAAAAATTAACTCTTTACAAATAGTGTTAAAGGTCAAACAATTCCAACTTCTCTGTAGCCTGTCAAGACTTTTAGAAACTCTGCTGTATGTCAAAGTTTATTCCTGCAACTCATTTGTTGTGTGTTTACGACAATAACAAACTTAAGTAGTAGTTAGACACACAGCATACTCATTACAACAACTAATTTCTAAACATATTTGATTAGTCGAACAGTTTCCTTCAACTAGATTATGTCTAATCTGTTAGCTTATCTCCTAGCTTAACAAACATCACTTATTCTACATTTTTTTTCCTTTTTTGTCAATTCAAACCCTTAGAACGAAATTCTAAATAAATAAAGTTGAGAATTTCAACTCTCAAGTCTTTTTAAGGATAAAAGATATTGATAAAAATTAATTCGGTTTTCTAAACTTTTTTCTAAAAAATTGAATATTTAAGAAAATTATGTGGTGTACACATTATGGACCCAAAAAAATATATATTATAATATATTTCTATCAAGTTGGTGACATGATAGAGAGCTCATGAAGTCATGTCTTTGTCAAAGAAATGACTTCATCAGACTGCAACCTTACATGGACGGAAAAAAAGACATGACTTCATCAGACTGCAACCTTACATGGACGGAAAATACAACAAAGACATGACTTCATCAGCTTTCTATCATGTCACTTGCAGTTGAATGTTTCTAAACTAACAGGATTTAATTTAAATAATATAAAATGTTAAATTTAACTTATATCAACTATAAATGTCAAGGTTAATTTTATCTTTTTAGCCTTTTTATTTATTTTGTTCCGGTTTTTTCCTGACCCTCCCAGGGGTCATTCTGTAAACAAGTTAATTGTTGAGGCTGTCTTCTTCCTTATATTTCAATTGTTCATCTCTCTCTTTTTGTTTTTTTCTTTCTAGCCAGACAGAGTCGTATTTTGAAACAAAGTCATATTTAATGCAAGTATCAATCATTCTCGGTTGAATAAAATGTTCTCTTTAACTTCCACAGAAAGTCTTAACCCCACAAATCCAAATTATCAGATTGCACACGCGACGTAAACCAGAACGATTTGTCTTGTTCTTTGATAGCCAAATGGTATTAATACCTTGGTGGAATGGTATCAAACTTTGTCGTCATGACGTGGCTTATCATTTTTCATCCGTCTCCATAGACTTTGGAGATGGACTTTTGTGTTAAATTTTGTGGAATTTCATGAAAAGAGTCATGGCACCTCATTTAAGTTGGTAAACGGTTGTCACATGGACTTTTGTGTTAAATTTTGTGGAATTTCATGACAAGAGTCATGGCACCACATTTAAGTTGGTAAACGGTTGTCACAATTTAAAGGTAAATGTACGATGCTTCTTCTCCTTCAAAGTTCTGATTTAATAAAAAAATTAAGACAAGATAATGTTTTGGTAAAAGGATAAAGTTTGATAATGTTAAACTTAAAGCTTTAGTAAAAGAGCATATAAAAATTTACCATTTTATCTTAATTCAAATATTAGTAACTCGTATGTTCTTTTATCAATTTACAAAATTTTATAGACAATTTGTACTAACAGTTAACTATTATGAATTTATATATTTATTATTTTGTTTCTTTAAAAGAAAACATGTATCATCTAATCAATATAGGTGAGATTATCAAAAGGGGGATATAGTTTATGAGTATAAGGCTTCAACTAAATCTTATTTAATAAAAAAATTCAACAAATAATTTACCACATTTGTTAACATTTTTGGACCAATTTACTCTGAGAATGAAAACTATGAAAAACTGGTGGGCTTTTTTAGCATGATTAAGGTAAAGATATATAATACATAAGACAAAATTATACGCTTGATTTATTAAATAAAATTGTATAAACTAGATTTTATTATAATTTTAAATATTTGAAGCTAACATAGGATAACATAAGTGTTTTATATAATATAAAATTATTTAGGCTACATTGTTTTTATAACTTTACTTGAATTGTATGTCATATGTAGAAAAAATAATTAAATTGTATGCAATTCTGTAAGAGGTCAATAGGTGTAGCAATGAAAGATCTACGGTTGATCATAAGTGGATGGGAAAAAAGAGAAACAAGACTAAGAAAATTAGGAGTATCAACTTCAATTGTCCTTAATAACATGAAATGTTAGGAGAAAAACTATCATAAGAAACAACAATTCTTTAGGGGTTTGTTTTGGATAATAACCCAATTGTTATTGGCATGATAAAAATCAAATTGATTAAGGAGAAGTTTTTAGGATTAAAGCTAACAGGTGAACATTGGAAGTTTGAATCAAATCATGAGGAGCATTAATATAATTTTAGCTTTTGACACCGCCAAGGTTGAAGTGGAAGTCGTCAGTACTGGTGATCAACACATCCGTAAGCTTCCCATAGGAGAACACTAGGATTCTGGCTACTTGTGTATGCAGGATGTGATAAAACATACACAAGCAAGAGGGGGTTTGAATTATTTGTGACTTGAAAATTTTTGAAGGTTATTGCCAATTCGTGTAAACAATAGGAGTCTACTAATGATTGTTTTGATGTTGTTATGAACATTTTTGTGGATTATACTTGTTCATGAATCTTTTAGGTTTATAAGTATTTGTAATATTCTGATTTTTTTTATGATTATGATCCTTTTTGCTAATGACAAAGGGGGAGAGTATGATATATTTTTTATTTTTGCTAACTGATTGAATGGTGATATATTTTATCTGTGATTTTTTGTTATCTTTCAATCGATTCCTTACTTAAGAAAGGTTCCTTCTAAACATGATTTTGAAGGTTACTGTTAATTCATGTTGTTTTGACCATAGCTACTACTGTTTTTAATAAAGAAATTCTTGTATAGCTTGATATTGTTATTTTTATTATATTTTATTCCTGCCTTATCATAGACGCCTTTACCATTACCAAGAAATGCATCAAGATTATTCTTTCATCAACGAAATTTGCTAAATTCTTTTCTAAAGATGCGATTATTTTAGCAAATTTCTCCTTTTGAAATTTTAACATAGCAATCTTTTCTTCTAATTGTTTTATTTTTTCAGAATCATTTTCAAGCAATGCATTTTATAATTGAATCACTTTTTCTTCCAAAAGTTCCTTTTCAGAAACTTTTTGCTTGTAATTATTTTCAAGACATATTTTTAGACAACAAGTTCTTATTCACTGATTCTAATGATTTAATTTTATTCTTCAAAGATGCATCATTATTTTTAGACTTCTCAACCTCTTTGAAATACTGTACAGTTAAATTTTTTATATTGAGCATACAATTCATGATGTACATCTCGTAATTCATCAAATTCAATATCAGAGTCAGAATAATATACTCATCTTCACCTGAATCAGCCATAAGGCAAACATTGCTTACTACTTCAGACTCTTCTTCATCGAAGTTTTTCAAAATCTTCATCAAACCAAGCTGTAATCATAGCTTGCTTTCTGGGTTTTCTATTTTCAGTCTTATCCTTTAGAAGAAGAAAGGGACATTCTGGCTTGGTATGTCCAAGCTTCTTATAGTGATAACATATAATTTGTGTATTTTAAGTACTGCTACTACAGTCTTTTGACAGGAACCTGTTGTTTCCAGTTCTCGTATTTCCTTCTCTTTTCTTTGTCATTTTCTTTTTGTAGAAACATGCATATGTTTTGACAATAAAATTGAATTCATCATCTCCATCTGTCTGCAATTTAGTCTTGCTTTCATCACCATTAGATGGAGTTGTATCGTCAGCAGCTTTTAGAGCCCTTGGTCTTGTCGAAGCTCTGTCTCATGGATGATCAAATTTCCTCTTAGCCAATCAAATGAAACAATGTCTAGATCCTTTGCGGTCTCTAGAGCTGTCACTTTAGGTCTTCATTCTTTTAGCAGTGACTTTAGGATCTTTGTTACGAGCTCATCATTGGGATATATCTTTCCTAAGTTCTTTAACATTGTGATGATATTGTTGAATCGTCAAAAGAATTCGTCTATGGTTTCTCACTGTTTCATGCTAATAGTTTCATATTGATGCATTAAAAGACTTATCCTATTCTTCTTTATCTCATCTGTTCCTTCAAAAGTTGACCCACATTTCATTTACTGTAGAACTATAGGATATCTTTTCATATTCTTTTAGAGAGAGTGCACAAGTTAAATGATGTCTTATTTTAGCATTCAACTGTGCATTTCTTCTATCAACATCAGTCCATAATTCAATGTCTTCAGTAGCAGGAACTATATATCCCATTTTGATAGCTTGCCAAAATTCAATGTCCACAGATTGGAGCTAAATTTTCATTCTTTCCTTTCAATATGAATAGTCGTTTTCATTAAAATAAGGAGGCTTTGTAATAAACTGTCCTTCAAGACTTCTCAAGTTTTTTTCCATGATCTATCACGTGTTGTAAAACACAATAAATGTGAAACCAAGGCTCTGATACCAACTGATAAAACAAAAACACGCAAGATGGGAGTGAATTGTATGTGACTTGAAAATTTTTTAAGGTTACTATCAATTCGTGTAAACAATAGGAGCCTGTTAAAAATTTAAAAAGAAATAAGCCTATTAAAAAAACTTTTAACAAAAGGAGCCTATTAAACTCTAAAGCGATAGGAGCCTGTCAAACTTTAAAGCGAAAGGAGTACGTCAAACTTGAAGACAAAAGGAGCCTCATGCAGAATGCAAACAACATTGACTAAAATGGGGAAATTTAAAAGTTAATGAAAGAGAAAGAACGATACAACCAATTTATACTAGTTCAACTAATAACGAAGCCTATGTCCAGTCCCCAAATAGCTAACTTGATTATTTCACTAACAAATCTGCAAGTACTGATTTGAAAGGCCTCTCCAAGCTCATAAGTACGTATTTTTCAAGGTTCTTCAACCTTCTACACTAGTAGTATTTATCAAACCTCTACAAGCTCTCAACTAATGAAAGTAAGATTTGCTCAATATGAGTTTCAATAAATATTGATCTCTCTCTATAGAGTGTTTTTACTTTCTAAAGCTCAGAAGAAATAAGATATAACTTTTCGAGAACAAGTATTGATGCTACTGATGTGTTTCTTAATTCTACCGTGTAATTTAACTCTTCCTTAAATAGATATTTCCTTCAACTAGTCATTGCTTCAAATTGATCATCCACTAATTGACTTAATCAGCTTTGATTATGTTTCAACGTCTTTCTCATTATCTTTGACAAAATCTCTTTGACCATGTCTTTGATGTTGACTATTGAATTGGTTGAATAGCAGGATCCTTTATACGATAGGGGCTTATCCATTCCAGATATTGCAGAAATGTTTCTTACTCTCAAAATGAATTTGTTAAACTTATTCATGTAAAAAAATATAGGAACAACTTTTTCTTTTATTTGAACAAACTCTCTTGAATATTTTCATCTTTAAAAAAATCAATAAATTTGAATTTCGAAATCTTAACAAAATATAATTGATTGTTATTATTAAAATCATTAATTTAAAAGCCTTGAACTAACAGGATGAATAAAGATTTTTAGAGGAAGAGCTTTTGGAATAGTCTAAAATCTACAACTGAACATCATAAATCCTTGGGTGATTCTAGGGGATTTTAACATCATAATGTAACCTTATAAGGTAGAGGAAAATACTAGCTTAAGAATGTTTTCTAACGAGTCAAAAGAATGTGCATAAATGATAAAGATAGCTGAAAGAAACTTGATCATACTATGATGAACAAGGAGTGGTTGTCTAGACTCCCTAAAAGTAAAGATAAGTTTCTTAATCCTTTAAACTTTGACCATTCTTTAGTTATGGTATAGGACGTATTCATCTATAAGAAGAGAACCTACCCTTTCAAGTTTAATAACTATTTGACAAAGGAAGAGTAATTCAAACAACTAGTTGAAAGGGGGTTAAAATGTTCTTTTCAAGGCTAAATCCTTTTATGTAAAGAAGCTATCCAAGATTAAGGAGGAAATCAAGAAGCTTAAAAATAATAAGAGTAGCAATACTCTGCCAAAAGTAAACTTGGAGAAATACATCAAAGGCTTTACAAGCACTCAGGGTATCAATTTTGGCTAAATGAGGACAAAGAAGCATTAACGATGTTAGAGTTGAAATGGATCATCTATCTTTGCTTAAGCAAAGGGGAAAAAAACCAAATGGTTAATAGATGGGGATAGAAACTCTAGTACTTTTATAGCCTAGTCTTAGCTAGGAGGAATCAAAATAAAATATGCTCATTAATGAAAAATGATGTTTTCATTATATGCTTATAACAATAACTTAAGGATAAGGCTTTCAGGTTCTTCAAAAGGTCATTAGGAACCCTAGTAGAGAGCAACTCTACCTTATAATTACTTAATGCATTTATAAGGAATTGATTTTCACCTGAGGAGATAGTTTGGCTGGAGGCTCTAGTCACGTATATGCAAATAGAACATATGATCTTTAAATTGAACCATGATACAACTCCAGGGTCATATGGGCTAAATGTTAAGTTCTTCCAAAAAAAAAAGCCTCATATCAAAGACTTGGTTACATAAGTAGTGATGGAAGTGTTTGCTAAAGATAAAATGCTATTGGAGATCAATAAGACATTCATATGTTTAATTACCAATGTTAATAACCTAAAAACCTTAGAGGAATACAAAATAATTGTATGATGCAAATTTCTTTATAAAATTATTTTCAAAATTCTTGCAAAGAGGTTAAAGCAAGTGTTTAAAGGCATTGTAAATATAAGTCAAGGGGCCTTTATAGAAGGGAGTTAAATAAGGGATAATGTGTTACTATCCCAAAAGTTGTTAAAGGGGTATGCAAAGAAGAAAGACCTTAGGAATTGTGTTATTAAGATGGATATCAATGAAGCATATTACTAAATCAGCAGGAAATTCATGGATCAAATTCTTGAAATGTTTGGGTTCCTAACAAATCTGGACATTAGATCTTATTATGTGTCATCACTGCCTTATAGTCTATCCTTATGAATGGAGAACTAACTCACATATTCAAAAGGAAGAGAGACTTAAGACAAGGGGACCTTATATCTCTTTACCTATTCATACTGTGCGTGAAAACTCTTATGAGGCTTGTAAGGTATAATATAAAGCATGATAACTCTTTTAAATTTCACAGTAGGTGCAAGAACATAAATTTGACATGTTTGGTATTTGCTGATAACCTATTTGATGTTGAGCAGAGCCTAAAATGGATCATTGAGTAACTTAATGAGATCCTTGTAATTATTCAAGTACCTATCTGGATTGGAAATGAAGAGATAAGAGTCAGCTGGTGATTTCTACTAATGCTGAGTATATGACACAATGGCTCTATACTTATCTGGTTTATAAGTGAAATAAGCCTCATTCAAGTATTTAAAACTTCAATTAACCACTAGAAGACTCATCTATAAAGAGTGTAATACCATAATAGAGAAGGTACAAAAGAGGATCAGTTTGTGGCATAACATGTACCTTTCATGTGTATAGAGACTTTAACTAGTCAAGCTAGTAATCAACTCTTTACATATTTATTGGGTTTCATAGATATAAATATATATATATTGGAAAAGGGAGTGATCAAAACTATCAAGAAAGTTATTAAGTAATTTCTATAGGTAGGTGGTACTGCTGTCCCCTGCAACCAAATTTATACCAACTTTAGTAATAAAAATGTAGTTAGTGAAGAGTTGAGATCATTCCCATGAGGAACTTTAATGGGAAATGTTAAACGAGTTGAAAATAAAAGGGGGTTTTAATTGACATAAATTAAAGGAATTAAAAATGGCTGAAATTGAAAATAAACAAAAATATTTAAATCTGGAAATTCAGTGAACAAACTTTGGTTTCGGGTCACTGATGTTATCAAACTAATATGGATCTTCGATATAAACTCAGTCTATTAACAAACATTCATTGGGGGGTGTTTTCTTTTAAGATTAAATGAATAGAAACATGTATTCTAAACATTCTTATTATTCAACAACTTAGATACGATCTTAAGTTTAATTGATTAATAGCTTTAAGAACTAAGAAACCAATGAACAAGACAACACATGTATGACATGGATTTAATTTAGCAAAGCGTCTTCTTAGAATTTCCAACTCTAACGTTAAGATGACAATCCTAATTGTTACTTGTGATTAGCAAGACTAAATGTCATATCCTACCAATCTAGCTATAAATTAAAAGAATTAATTCCTATTTGCGCACCCTAGAATCAATAAATTCAATCATGAAAAAAGATTTGGAAGACACTTAATATTCATCAATGAAATAAACTTTAATCAGAAATCTCACCATACTAGAGGATAACACGGTTTCCTTCAACCAAGATGAAAAGTTTTGCTATTCATAACAAAAGTAAGAACAAATAGAATAATAACAAAAGATAAAGTCTCCATCTCGGGTCCTTGATGAAAAGTACGAAAATTCTAGCCTAAAACCACAAAAACCAGAAAAGAAAAGAAGCTGCAGAAAAATGTAAAACTTAGTCTAAGGTTTTGCATTAACAGTGATTCACGTGAACAGTACACGTTTTTAATGATTTTCGATCCTCTCTCCCTTCCATCCTATCGCAATCTTCAGCATGGTTCACCTTAGACACACATAGCCCAGTTTAACTTCATACACACCCTCAATCTCATCCAAACTAATATGATAGAGCTTCATGGCACAACACAGGACACAAGAATGCAAAGAACAGAAAAATTTAAACAGAAAAATTTAACGAAAAGAAAATTAAAGAAAGAGAAGACCAAATAGTCACATACATGTATTCTAATTCCCCCACACCTAGACCAACATTGTCCTCAATGTCCAAAAACAATAAAAGCACAAAAAGAGGGATGGGAATTGAAGTACTCCCCTAGATTGAAGACGCCATATGTAACTTTGAAATGAATGATTGCAGCTTTTAAAACACAGATAGCAGTGTTGAAGTGAAAGCTTGCAACTTCCTTTTCAAATGCCTACAAACAAGATAAACCAAAGAAAACAAGTAAAACATTCAAAGCAAACACCCAAAAGATATGCATAAAAGAGAAAAACACACAAAAGAAAAGGATAAGAATGGGATGCCTCCCATCACGCTTTTATTTAAGGTCATAAGCTCGACCCTTAGCATATGTACATCATTCGTTATCGAATGGATGCTTGAGCCTAACAGCTAGCATGCTCAGACTTTGTGAGGAGCCTAGAGTAATTTCCCTCGAAGTCAACTCCTTCTCAACATGATGCTCCAAGACTTCTGATGAGTGGAACTTCATCGTTTCACCTTCATACTCTAATATCCATTCGTCTTTTCAGGCATCGCCCTTCTCCAACTGACTGGTTTTCTCTAATTTACAAAACAACACCTCCAATTCATTGTTGGGCAGTAACGAGTTCTTAATGGCTTGCCACTGTGATGTATCTCCCATCTCCAAGAGTGTTTCAAGTGTATCTCCTCCATTCAATAGTGAATTTTCCTACACCCATGTGTCAATAAAATCCACAGAAACAACAGGTTCTTTATCATCTAGAATTTTCATGTCATTGTATATATTGAATTTAATTAGTTCACCATTAAATTTCATAGTCAATGACCCATCATGAACATCAATTTTCGTTCTTGTGGTTTTTAAGAATGGCCTTCCAAACAAAATCAGGGTTGAAAAAGATACATCATCACTCCCCATCTGTAAAATATAATAGTCAACTGGAACAAAAATATCCCCCACTTGAACTAAAATGTCCTCTAACACACCCTTTGGATAAGCATTTGAACGATCCGCTAACTGAATCACTACATTAGTTTGCTTGAGAGGTCCCATGTTTAAAGACTTATAAACATCATAAGGCATGACATTTATGGAAGCACCCAAATCTAACATACCTTTTTCAATTCTCAAATCACCAATTTTACATGGAATAGTGAACATACCTGGGTCATGACACTCAGGTGGGAGCTTTTTCTTCTGCAAAATAGTTGAAATATTCTCCCTCAATTGCACTTTCTCATCAAATTTTAACTTTCATTTTGAGATGCAAAGTTTCTTAAGGAATTTAGCATAACATGAAATCTGTTTTATTGCATCAAGTAAAGGAATATTTACTTGGAATTTCCTGAAAGTGTCTTATTTTTCCTTCTCTTGCTCCTCTTTCCTTGCCTTGGTGAATCAACTAGGAAAAAGGGGCTGCACAACTAGATTTTTCAGACTTGTCTGCGTTTTTTCTTGATGTTCAACTGTCTCCTTTGTTGCTTCTTCCTCAATTTCTCTCTTGGAGATTTTCGATGGTGGTTTCTTCAATTCCTTTCCACTTCGTAGCATGATAGCCTTAGCACTATGTTTGGGGTTGATTTCTGGTTGAGCTGAAAATTTTCCAGAACTTTGTGCCTCCAATCTATTAATGGCAGTTGCCATTTGGCTCATTTGATTTTCAAGATTACAGATACTAGCTTGAGTATCCCGCTGAAATGTCAAAGTGTTAGTGGCCAAAGATTGAACTATATCTTCTAAGGAAGACTTACCTTCAGAATTGGATGTCATTTGTTGATGTTGTTTAGGCACATACGGTTGTCTAAATTGCTGGAAATTTGATGTATTTTGTTGTCCTTGTGAGTTTCCATAATGCAGATTCGGATGATCGCGCCAATCCGAATTATAGATATTGAAAAATGGATCATATTTCCTCTGATTGGGTCCAGCAAAACTCCCTACTGCATTCATCTGTTCTGCGTTTTCTTCCTGCAAAATAGGACATGCGTTAGTGGGGGTGTCCTAACATTGAACAAATTCCACATACCTTTGCTTCTTCTTTCTTTGTAACCGCAAGTTGTCGCACCAAAG
>JANQAP020000087.1:1099930-1111537 GCA_026874005.2 Erythroxylum coriaceum
TTTAAAGATTGAGAAAATGGAGTATATTTGTGCATGTCTTCTTTGTTGAAATTTCCATGGATGTTGTACTAGTATAGCAGGTTTGAAATGGAGAGATTGTGTTCTGAAAGCAAAGGAAAAATATAGAGGAAGAGAAGTGTCTGTGCTAGCGTCACACACAGATGCAAAGGAAGAACACCGATGAAAGAATGCGTTTGTGCTGACATCACACACAGACGCAAGGAAACACAGATGCAAGGAAACACAGATGCAAGGAATCGTCTGTGTTGACACGTCACATATAGACGCATAGAACACAGACGCAAGGAAACACAGACGCAAGGAATCGTCTGTGTTGACACGTCGCACATAGATGCATAGAACACAAACGCAAGGAAACACAGACGCAAGGAATTGTCTGTGGCGACACGTCATAAGGCAGACAATAGAAAGGCAGACGCAAACGATAAACGCAAACGCAAATGAGAAGCAGACACAAAGAGAAGCAGACGCAAAGAGACGCAGACGCAAACAATAGGACACAGACGATAAGCTAAACACAGAAGAAGAATTTAAGAGTTAGGCTAATTGAATTGACCCGAATCCGAAGTATGTTCATAGGCAAATTGTGGACTCACCAACGCTGTCCTTGGAGATGTATTCAGGCTTGAATAGAGATGAGCCAGAAGGGGGTTTAGTTGGAATGCGATAGTTGGGCTTCAGAAATGGGGTCCGACACCATTGACTAGGAGTACTATAGATGCTGCAGTAAGAGGTAGTTTAATGAGAAGGACACCAAATCAGGCCTCCAAGTTGATTGATGAGATGGCCACAAGCAGCTTTCAGTATCATTCAGATAGGCATCCCAGATGACCTATAGGAGCTCGTATAGTAGACAATACAGTGGCTTTATCAGCTCAGATGGATGTTTTGATGAAGAAGCTAGATAATCTGATGCACAGTGTGCGAGGAGGAGCTAGTTCTTCATTGAGGAGTTGTGCCATGTGTGAACATTGTGGTGGAGATTCCCATGCATCTTCTAAGTGTCAAGTTGGGAATCCTTTTGCTCAAAAGAAAGAAGAGGCCCATTATGTAGGCAATTATAACAGACAGGAAGGGGATCTATATTCTAACACCTACAACCCAAGGTGGAGGAATCATCCAAACTTCTCTTGGCGGAATGATCAGATGGCACAACCGCAGTCATTCAATGTTCAGAGACAGCCACCCCTAGGTTCCAAGGCTCCAAATCTTGTGCCACCTAAGAAATCCAATCTCGAAGAGTTACTTTCAAAGTACATCTCCACCAATGAGGTTAGGATGCAAAATCAAGAATCTTCTATCAAAAACTTGGAGAATCAGATGACCCAGATTGCAAGTTTGTTGAAGGAAAGACCTTCGAGTTCATTGCCTAGCACTACTAAGGCCAATCCTAGAGAACATGCAAAGGCAATCTTATTGAGTAGTGGTAGAAAACTTGAGGAAGTTAAAGAGAAGCAGAAGGATAAAGAAGTGGAAAGGAGTGAAGAAGAAGAGAGTTAGGAGGGTAGTAAGAAGGCCAAGGAAGCACCAACTACAAAGGAGGATCATCCAAGGTTATTTGCTAACCCCATCACACATCCGGTAAGACCTCGGATCCTTTATCCTCAAAAGTTAAAAGGTATGCAATTAGATAAGCAGTTTGGTCATTTTCTTGAGATGTTTAAAAAGTTGCATATAAGCATTCCTTTTATTGAGGCCACAACATAAATGCCTTCTTATACTAAGTTTTTGAAAGAAATGTTGTCAAATAAGAGGAGGCTTGAGGAGTATGCCACACTGAAGCTGAATGAGGAGTGTTCGGCCATATTGTTAAAAATGTTGCCACCAAAGCTTAAGGATCGAGGGAGTTTTACTATTCTTTATGTTATTAGTGATTTATATATAGATAGGGCTTTAATGGATTTAGGTGCGAGCATTAACTTAATGCCTCTTTTTGTTTTCAAGAAGTTAGGATTTGTGAAGCCTAAACCCACCACTATTTCTCTTTAGCTAGTAGATAAGTCCATTACTTATCCGAGGGGAATCATTGAGGATGTATTGGTCAAGGTCGAGAAGTTCATCCTTTCGGTAGATTTCTTAGACCTTGATATAGAGGAAGATAGAGACATCCCCTGTACAGACCATCATCGATGTGCAGCGAGGGAAGCTCATCTTAAGACTTTAAGAAGAAGAACTAATGTTTGATGTGTTCAATGCCACTAAGTATCCTTCTACTCTTGACTCTTGCCATTTTATTGATATTTATTCTTCTGATGCTGATAATTCTTTTATTGGTTGTGCAGATTTGTTGGAAGGGGGAGTGCAAGGAATGATTGAAGAGTTAGGGGAAGAATTGCAAGAAGAGTTGGAGGATAGTGGAGTTGAATTGGAGTAGGCCTGTTGGACACATTATAGAGCATACGAGCCTCTCCAATGTCTAGCCAAGCTATGTCCAAAACCTTCAATTGAAGAGCGTCTGTCTCTTGACCTTAAACCTCATCCGAATCATTTGAAGTATGTTTATCTTAACCCACCTGAGCACTTACTAGTTATCATTTCTTCTCGTTTGTTAGGTGCCATGGAGGAGCGGCTATTGAGGGTACTGTGGGACCACAAGAAGGCCATTGGGTGGTCCATTATGGATATTAGGGGTATAAACCCTTCCTTTTGCACACACTGCATTTTTATGGAGGATGGAAGCTAGGCGATAGTGCAGCCCCTAAGGAGACTTAACCCACACATGAAGGAGGTAGTGAAAGAGGAGGTAGCAAAGCTTTTAGATGCAGGTATTATCTACCCCATTTCTGATTCTAGTTGGGTTAGTCCTGTGCAGGTGGTGCCAAAGAAGGAGGCACCGTTGTGATTGAAAATGAAAAAAATGAATTAATAACCACCAGGAAGGTAACTAAGTGGAGAATGTGCATAGATTATAGGAAGTTGAATGATGCCACCAAGAAAGATCATTTTCCTTTACCTTTCATTGATCAGATGATTGAGAAATTAGTTGGACATGACTTTTATTGTGCCTTAGATGGATATAGTGGATATTTGCATATTTCGGTAGCCCCGAAAGATCAGGAGAAAATAACTTTTACATGTCCTTATGGTACATTTGCATATGGACGCATGTCATTTGGTTTATGCAATGCTCTAGCTACATTTTAAAGATGCATAATGGCTATTTTTCTGACATGCTTGAATCTTGCATTGAAATTTTCATGGATGACTTCTCTGTGTTTGGTACTTCATTTGATGCATGCTTGGATAACTTAACAAAAGTCTTTATTAGGTATGAAGAGACCTATTTAGTGCTTAATTGGGAAAAATGTCATTTCATGGTCCAGGAGTGCATTATTTTAGGTCACAAGATTTCTAGCAAGGGTATAAAGGTAGACCTAGCAAAAATTGATGTCATTAAGAAATTTCCACCACAAAAAAATGTTAGATCCATTAGAAGTTTCTTAAGCCATTCTGGTTTTTACTGTAGGTTCATTAAGGATTTTTTTAAGATTGCTAGACCTTTGACTGAGTTACTTGAAAAAGATGCTCTAGTTACTTTTGACGATAAATGTTTGACATCTTTTCAATTGTTAAAGGAAATGCTTGTGACTGCACCTATTCTTATATCTCCTGACTAGTCTCTTCCTTTTGAATTAATGTGTGATGCAAGTGATTATGCAGTGGGTGCTGTTTTAGGCCAAAGACAAGGTAAGACCTTTCATCCCATTTTTTATGTAAGTAGGACACGGAGCTGTGCACAACGTCGTTACACCACCACGGAGAAAGAGTGTTGGCGGTTGTGTTCTCTTTTGACAAGTTTCGCTCTTATTTGGCTTTGTCTAAAGTGATTATGTATACTAACCATGCAACCTTGAAATACTTGATGACAAAACCTGATGCTAATCCAAGATTAATTCATTAGGTGTTACTTTTGCAGGAGTTTGACATTGATCTGAGGGATAAGAAGGGAGTCGAGAATTTTGTAGCTGATCACCTATCAAGGTTAGATGAAGTTGCCATGGAGAGTATAACAATGAAGGACATTCAGGAGACTTTTCGTGATGAGCATTTGATGGTTATGACAGTCATTCTTTGGTTTGTAGACTATTTAAACTACCTTGCTGGTAATATCTATCCCCTGATTTTTCTTATGCTTAAAAGAAAATTTTTTTTATCAGAGGTAAGACACTATCTTTAGGATGATCCTTTACTTTACAAGATTTGTGTGGATGGTATTATTAGGCACTACATTCCTGAAGGGGAAATGTCCTCTGTGTTATATCATTGTCATTCTAGAGAGGTTGGGGGACATTATGGTGCAGCTCATAAGGTTTTAAAGTGTGGTCTCTATTGGCCTACCTTATTTAGAGATGTATTTGCATTTGCCAAATCTTGTGATAGGTGCCAAAGGGTTGGAAACATTAGCAGGAGATATGACATGCCATTAACTAACATTCTTATTTGTGAGGTTTTTGATGTTTAGGGCATAGACTTCATGGGACCATTCCCTAAGTCTTTCTCCAATCAATATATATTGGTTGTTGTTGATTATGCTAGTAAGTGGGTGGAAGCAGAGGCATTGCCCACAAATGAGGCTAGAGGTATTGTTTATTTTTCAAAAAAGAATATCTTTACACGTTTTGGCACACCTAGGACTATCATTAGCGATGGGGGCTTGCATTTTCGCAACAAACGTTTTGATTCATTATTAGCTAAGTATGGAGTGACCCATAAGGTTACTACTCCATACCACCCCCAAACTAGTGGGCAAGTTGAAGTCTCAAACATGGAATTAAAGAAAATATTAGAGAAAACTATTAATGCTTCTAGACAGGACTAGTCTTTAAAACTAAATGATGCACTTTGGGTCTATAGGATCGCATTTAAGACACTTGTAGGCATGTCACCATTCAGGATAGTGTATGATAAGTCTTGTCATCTTCTAATTGAGTTAGAGCATCGTGCATATTGGGCTACCAAATTTCTTAACTTTGATTTGTCTTCTATAGATGCTAAGAGACTTATGTAGCTTTACGAGCTTGAAGAGTTCCATTTGGATGCTTATAACAATTCGAAGTTGTATAAAGAGCCTGTGAAGAAGTGACATGATAAGAAGATCCTCCACTGAGACTTTAAAGTAGGTGACTAGGTATTGATCTACAATTCTTATCTTTGGTTATTTCCAGAAAAGTTTAAGTCAAGGTGGTATGGTCCATTCAAGGTGATCTGAGTCTTTCCTTTTGGGGTCCTTGAGCTAAAACGAGAAAATGAAAACCCTTCAAGGTAAATGGACAACGAGCTAAATTGTATACACCCAGGTTTGTGGATAATTCTGAGGAGCGATTGTCTCTTTATGACACTTTGCTTTCTCTTCGTTGATCGTAGAGCATGTCTTTCGGTAGGACTGTAGTTTTTTTCTTCTTCTTTTCTCATTGTTTCCTTTCTATTTCTTTCTAGTTTAATGCATTTCTTTGAGTTGTTTTAAGTTTTCTTTAAGGTTTACGTGGTTGGTAGCACCGAGTTCTTGGTCGATCCTTTTTTAGGGAAATTTCTTCTTCCCCTTTTCCCTCTTTGTGTTTGATTGTTAACTACTTGAAAATTAGGGACAATGTTCATATTAAGTATGGGAGCGATTGATATTATGTGCATGCTGATGCTTATGATATTGATGTTGATGTTGAGAGATACACACTTGAAAGGTTGCGACTCTTTTGGTAGATAACTTAGGTCCCATTTAACTATACGATTCTGTCAAAGTAGTTGGAAGGAGAATTGAGTTGTATGCGTGAATTTGGATTAGGCAACTCGAGAGGATAGTGAACCATGTGAATTTATTGAACTAGTTAATTGCATGAACTTAGTCAATAACTGATGTTTGAGTGATGAAGCAATGTATGGAGTTTTGATGGACTTTCATTTAAGCACATTTGAGGTTTTAAGCTATATGACTGCATCTCATAGTGATTTATTTTCTTTGTTGTATGTGATGCTTCTCTATGTAGATTACCTTCAGAACTTGCTCTGAACCTGTTTGATACTGCTAGTTACATGCTTTATGGACATGATAAAGGCCTTTTTTATTTTTAACCTTTAGCTTAAATGACCCACCAAGTCATTTTTTCCCTTGCTACCCCCTTTTGAGCCTTTAACCTTGTTTGTTTTTGTATTAATCACACTGCATTGAAACCTGAAAACTTTTTAGCTTGACCCTTTCACAAGTTGAATGAAGTACTAAGCATTTGATGTCCCTTATTTAGGGACTTTTGTTTTACATACTATTCTGGGATGTTTTAGAGGTACATCTACTCAGTTGTTGTTGATTTGTGCTACTACTATCTTCTTTTATGTTTAATGTTACAGAAAAAAAGAAAAAAAGATCAAACAGTAGCATTGGATAGTGATGAGTAGTTGTAGTCCCGTGTTTCTATTTAAACATCTCAAAATTTCTTTTTGATTGTCCCACGTTACTTAGTGCTTTGTGAATGCTTGTGAGTAGCCTTTGCCTTTTTTACCTTACCTTAACCTAAGCCCTATTACAACCTTTGGTAAAAGCCCTTTTGATCCATGATGGCATGTATTCTATGTAGTGGAAAATGGGTGAATTTGCAAGCCTATGGTAGTGTAATTTCTTAGAGGAAGCTTTGAGTGAAACACAACCCTTATATACTTAAGTGACATGAGTGACTATCGTGAGGAAGGTCCACTTTAATTTTATGCTTGCTTTTGATCAAGGATATTTATCTTTAATTTTGTTTATGTGCATTGATGAAAAGATTATGACATATGTATTAGCTTGATATTTGAGTTTACTGAAGTTTAAGGGATTGTAAACACTTAATTTTCATTCAAAATAAAATGACAGAATATGTTAGTTGTGATCCAACTAAGTTGCTTGAGGACAAGCAACAATTCAAGTGTAGGGGTGTTGTTAATGGGCATTTTATATTGATTTTAGATACATAATTTGCTAAACTTTTGTCCATTTAATGTTTAAATTGCACTAATTAAGATTTATTTGTTTTAATTTTAGGCACATATTGGGTTTGAAATATTTAAAAGCATAAAGCAAGGAAGCTGGACACCAGACGACAACATAGTAGCGTGAAATAGAGGAGGCCAAAACATAGTGTAAAAAGGAGAGAAACAAAAACATTTTAGCCAAGAAAAGAAAGGAGTTATGTGGACGAAGGGGGACCAAAAAGCCCTGATTTTTGTCGTCACACTAATAAATAGAAACAGAGAAGATTGTGGCGGCGTTGGAGATAAAAAGAGGGATTGGGGTTGTGTGAAAAAGACTAGCGAGTTAGAGACAGTGAGAGAAGAGGAAAGCTGGCGTGTTAGACATCGGGAGAAAAGAGAGGCTGGTGTGAAAACACAAAAATAAAGAGAGCTGGCAGCTGAAGAAGGAAGGAAAAGGTTGACGGCTGGGAAAAAAGGAGACGAATAGCGTGAAAGAAAAAAAATAAAGAGAGCTTGGCGGTAGGAGCAGAAGGAGAGTAGTAGGATAGAGTGGGGCTGCGTTGAAGGTAGGAGACTAGCATGAAAGAAAACAAAATAGAGAAGAGTGACAATAGGCAAGAAATAGGCATGAGAGAGGGCTGGAGTAGAAGACGTGAACAGTGAGGGGTGCATCAAAAACCCTAACTTAATTAGTCACATCAGCTACAGTAAGAAAGGATAAAAATTAGAGAAGATGGCAGTTATAGCATGAGGAGAGAAGTTTGCGGTGAAAAACAACAATAGCGTGAGAAGAGACTTCTTGGACAGCAACAACCAATTGGGTGTTCTTAATTTGTTTTTATTGTTTTAGATTTAATCAATGCGAATATATATTATGACCATAATTTGTGTTACATTGATGAATATGTGTAGGTAAGTTTTCTTTGGATGAGGTTAGGATGGATATTGGATTAGGACAGTTTTTGTGGTATTGTTTTATTTGCTTGATTGAATGTATATTTAGCCTAATTTAGATTGATCAACTAGATCAAGGCCTTAGATGATTGAATGCCATAACCATTGGGATTTGATTTGTCGAAAAATCAATCAAACAATATACTTGAGACTAACACGTAGACCAACCGTAAAATCTTGTATGAGGATACCTAGGATTAACGAACTTAATTTTAGGCTTCTTGCATTGAATGCTTTCCTTTTATTCCAAATTATCTATGAACCAAGTAGGTAACTTGGATTTAAAAGAGAAAGGAATTCCTATGAAAATTGGGTTTAAGTTGCTTAAGTGAAGTAACTCCTAAATCAATCCACCGTTACAAGTTTTAGTGTATAATCCAATTAAAATCTGACACCTTAGCCAAAATTTGATATTTGATTAAGTTTAGTCTCATTTATTTCATACCTTGCATCATGCATATTTACTTAATTTGCTTATTTTAGTTCATTTTCAAATCAATCAATTCTTGATCGTCTGAGTAATTTTTCATCGTTCAATTTAATTGTCTTGCATTTTGGAATCCCTTGGGTACTATATCCGGTTCTTACTATTTTATATTACTGTCGACGAGATACGCTTGCCTCTAGTTTGGTCTAGATAGAATTTAATTTGCATTGTTTTGTTTAGACTACAATAACAGCCACTCCTTTACCTCCTTATTGTCATTTTGATGATGCTAACTCTCCTTTATTGGTGCATTCAGACACATATCGAAGGCTAGTTGGACGTCTCTTTTATTTTGGATTCACCCGACTAGATATTACTCATGCAACTTAACAGTTGAGTCAGTTTGTTCAGGCCCCTACTGAACAACATTGGACAACTGCCCTTCATATGCTCAAGTATTTGAAACAGTCACCATCTATAAGTTTATTTTTTCCTTACAACAATTCCTATTCACTACAAGCATTTTGTGATGTAGATTGGGCTATATGTCCTTTTAGTCGGAGATACTTAACAGCTTTCTGTATATTTTTGGGTGATGCCATGATTTCTTGGAAGATTAAAAAACAATCTACTATTTCTCGGTCTTTCGTGGAGGCTAAATATCGTAGCCTCTCTACTATAGTCTGTGAGTTACAATGGATTTCCTATCTGTTGGCTGATTTTTAACTGTCCATTTCATTTCCTATTCCTATGTGGTGTGACAATTTGGCTACTGCCCATATTACTACTAATTCTATTTTTTATGAAAGGACCAAGCATTTAGAAATTGATTGTCGTCTAATTCAGGATAAATACAAGCAGGGCTTTGTTCTTCCTTAGCACATTCCCTCCAAGTTTTAGTTGGAAGATATGTTCACTAAGACTTTGCCAGCTCCAGTTTTTTCTTTTTGGATGTCCAAGTTAGGCTTATGTGATTGGCACCGAGCACCATCTTGAGGGGGGTTATAGAAATGTATTTTTCTCTGTATTTATCCTGTATTGTATAGCTAGTAACTTCTTCTACTATATAGGTTTTATCTCTATTTTAGAGTGGGTTGTGTTTTATATAGTGGCAGTCACCGTTTTATTGTTATGCATAGTGATGGTATATATATACCATCTTGGTTTATGAATAAAGATAACCCATTCTTTCATATTAGTCCTATCTACAAATTGAAATCCTTAGTTTATGATTTCTTCAGCAAGTTTGTCTTAGGACAAGCTTACGAACAAGAAGGTAACGAAACTATATAAAAATTAGAGCTAACTTTTGAAGAGTGTAATCTTGCATCTTTTCACAAAGCCCATCTAAGAGCTCAACAACTCTCAGCCTACTGACTCTATTTAAAACATACATATAAACAATTATCAGAGAATATATTGATGAAAAATTAATTTCATATATAATAGCCTCAGTGAATTGCAAACCCTAACAATACAATTTTCTTTCATAAATGCAGAGCGTTAAAATCCCCAGTTATAATGCTCTTTTTATATCCATCTTCTGCTTCAATCCCCAACCTAGCTATATAATCATGGCTAAGAGAGGTGGAGAAAGAGGCTTTTATCAGGGATTCAACGATAATTACGATGGACGAGGTTGTCATTGTGCTCACGGTAAGAAGGAAGAACGGTGGGTTCCAGTCACCAAACTAAGACACCTAGTGAAAGAAGGGAAAATCAGAAGCTTAGAGAAAATTTACATGCACTCACTCCCCATTAAAGAGTACCAAATTATCGACTTGCTCGTAGGCCCATCACTCAAGGATGAGGTCTTGAAGAGAAAAGAAAGAGCAGAGGATAAGAAATGGGTGTTTAAGCACCTTTCTCGTTTTCGTTCCCTCCTATAATTATTTGCTATATTTGGCGACAATTTTAAAAATCATAACCAAAGGGTCAATAAGGATTATCTTTTGGCACTGAATCGGGATCTTTGGATGAATTTCTAAAATTTTAGCTATATTTTGCGACAGTTTTTAAAATCGTTGCTAAAAGATCCACATTTTGTTACATTTTAAAAAAATAATCGCTAAATGCTTACTTTTAGCTATGATTTTCAAAACTTATCAAATAAAAAAAGTGGCCAATAGTTGTGATTTGCATTATGTTTTAGGGTTTAATTTGTTATGTATTAAGTGTTAATTTGAGTGTTTAGTGTGTGTTTAGGTTTTAATTATGTTACTTTATGTGTTTAAGTGTTTTTAAGAGTTAGTATAAGTCTTTAAGTTTAAATGTTATGTTTTTGAGGTACCTTGATGTGTTTGTTAGTGTTTTAGGGTAAACGGCGAAGAACAGAGAAGTTTCGAAGAGTTTCGAGCCAAAACCATAGCCCACGATCGTGGCACAATAGTCCATGATCGTGACAAAAAGAGGTGAGCCAACAGGACCCAAGCCATGATCGTGCCATTTTGGTCATGATCGTGACAGAGAGCTTTGAACCAGGCCACGATCATGACAGAGAGGGATTGACGTTGGCCACAATCGTGGCTTGCATCTGGTAGACACAAAAATAGCTAAAAACGTCAAGTTTTATGGGACTTTTTGGACCGTTTTGACCCCGAATCAACCCTAGGGCTTCTAAGATATAAATAGAACATTAAACAACAGAAGAAGCATCCTTTGAAGAGCTTTGATCAGCCACCAAAAATGAAACCCTAAAAGAGAGAATCTTGAGAGATTGAGAAAGAGACGAAGGAAGAAGACGACGCAGACATGACGTGCTTCCTAGAATAAGAAGCTTTCTATAGTCGCAGCCTCCCATCATCCATTCGAGTTTTGTTTCCTATGTATTTTAGTTTTATTTGATTATAGAATTGGGATATATAGTTTGATGATAGAATTGCATTTTGATCGATGTTCTATACTCACCTTTGGATTATTATTTTTGATTTAATGAAATCTAATTGTTTTATGTGTTTATTGAATTAATTGTGATTTGATTCTACAGTTCATATCTCGTTAACCAACTTAGAGGGTGAATCGAGAGAAAATGATGAATTTGAACTAACAAGAGTTAGGTAAATTAATAGATTCGGAATTAAATCAAGTTGGTAAATCTTGTGTAGAGAGATCACATTTAGGTTTCAAATTGTTTATTAGAGAATTTAAGAACTGATTAGGTTTTGGATAGGTTGTTAATTGAAAGATTACAACTTCCCATAATTTGATTAGGGTTTATGATTTAGGGTTCAATTATAACTTGAGAGAGAGTAATTGATCTTAGGATC
>JANQAP020000087.1:1111637-1134806 GCA_026874005.2 Erythroxylum coriaceum
AGAGGTAGACCCAGCAAAAATTGATGTCATTAAGAAACTTCCACCACCAAACAATGTTAGATCTATTAGAAGTTTCTTAAGCCATGCTAGTTTTTACCGTAGGTTAATTAAGGATTTTTCTAAGATTGCTAAACCTTTAACTGAGTTGCTTAAAAAAGATGCTGTATTTGCTTTTGACGATAAATGTTTGGCATCTTTTCAATTTTTAAAGGATATGCTTGTGATTGCGCTTATTCTTATATCTCTTGACTGGTCTCTTCCCTTTGAATTAATGTGTGATGCAAGTGATTATGTAGTGCGTGCTGTTTTAGGCCAAAGATGAGGTAAGACCTTTCATCTCATTTTTTATGCAAGTAGGACACTGAACAGTGCACAATGCCATTACACCAGCACTGAGAAAAAGATGTTGACGGTTGTGTTCGCTTTTGATAAGTTTCGCTCATATGTGGTTTTGTCTAAAGTGATTGTGTATACTGAGCATGCAGCTTTGAAATACTTGATGAGAAAACCCGATGCTAAACCAAGACTAATTCGTTAGGTCTTACTTTTGCAGGAGTTTGACATTGAGCTGAGGGATAAGAAGGGAGCTGAGAATTTTGTAGTTGATCACTTGTCAAGGTTAGATGAAGTTGCCATGGAGAGTGTGACAACGAAGGACATTCAGGAGACTTTTCCTAATGAGCATCTGATGGTTATGATAGTCACTCCTTGGTTTGCAAACTATGTAAACTACCTTGCTGGTAATATCTATCCCCCTAATTTTTCTTATGCTCAAAAGAAAATTTTTTTGTCAGAGGTAAGACACTATCTTTGGGATGACCCTTTGTTTTACAAGATTTATGTGGATGGTATTCTTAGGCACTGCATTCCTGAAAAGGAAATGTCCTCTGTGTTATATCATTGTCATTTTAGAGAGGCTGGGGTACATTATGATGCATCTAGGACAACTCATAAGGTTTTAGAGTGTAGTTTCTATTGGCCCACCTTATTTAGGGATGCATTCGCATTTGTCAAATCTTGTGATAGGTGTCAAAGGGTCGGAAACATTAGTAGGAGATATGACATACCATTGACTAACATTCTTGTTTGCGAGGTTTTTGATGTTTGGGGTATATACTTCATAGGACCATTCCCTAAGTCTTTCTCCAACCAATATATATTGGTTGCTATTGATTATGTTAGCAAGTGGGTGGAAGCAGAGGCATTACCCACAAATGAGGCTAGAGGTGTTGTTAAGTTTTTGAGCAAGAATATTTTTACACGTTTTGGCACACCTAGAGCTATCATCAGTGATGGGGGGTCAAATTTTTGCAACAAACTTTTTGATTCCTTATTAGCTAAGTGTGGGGTGACCCATAAGGTTGCTACTCCATACCACCCCCAAACAAGTGGACAAGTTGAAGTCTCAAATAGGGAATTAAAGAAAATATTAGACAAAATTGTTAATGCTTCTAGGTAGGACTGGTCTTTAAAGCTAGATGATGCACTTTGGGCATATAGGACCGCATTTAAGACACCCATAGGCATGTCACCATTCAGGATAGTGTATAGCAAGTCTTGTCATCTTCCAGTTGAGTTAGAGCATTGTGCATACTAGGCTACCAAATTTCTTAACTTTGATTTGTCTTCTGTAGGTGCTAAGAGACTTATGCAACTTCACAAGCTTGAAGAGCTCTGTTTGGATGCTTATAACAATTCAAAGTTGTATAAGGAGCTTGTGAAGAAGTGGCATGACAAGAAGATCCTCCACTGAGACTTTAAGGTAGGTGACCATGTATTGATCTACAACTCCCATCTTCATTTATTTCCAGGGAAGCTTAAGTCAAGGTGGTATGGTCCATTCAAGGTGATCCGAGTCTTTCCTTTTGGGGACCTTGAGGTAAAACAAGAAAATGAAAACCCCTTCAAGGTAAATGGACAACGAGCTAAATTGTATATGCCCAGGTTTGTGGATAATTTTGAGGAGTGATTGTCTCTTCATCACACTTCGTTTTCTCCTCCTTGATCGCAGTGCATGCTTTTCTGTAGGACTGTAGTTTTCTTTTTCTTTTTTTTCTCGTTGTTTCCTTTGTGTTTCTTTCTAGTTTAATGCATTTCTTTGAGTTATTTTGAGTTTTCTTTAAGGTTTGTGTGGTTGGTGGCAAGGAGTTCTTGGTCGATTATTTTTTAGGGAAGTTTTTGCTTCCTTTTCTCCTCTTTATGTTTGATTGCTAACTACTTGAACATTAGGGATAATGTTCATATTAAGTGTGGGGGGATTGAGATTATGTGCATACTGATGTTTATGATATTAATGTTGAGGTTGAAAGATACACACTTGAATGGTTGCGACTCTTTTGGTAACTAACTTGGGTCCCATTTTTAAAATTTTTGTGCTTGAATTTGATGAATTTGACCGTATGATTCTGTCAAAGTAGTTAGAAGGAGAATTAAGTTGTATGCATGAAACCTGAAAACTTTTTAGCCCGACCCTTTCACAAGTTGAATAAAGTATTAAGTATTTGATGTCCTTGATTTAGGGACTTTTTTTATATGCTATTCTGAGATGTTTTAGAGGTACATCTACTCAGTTGTTGTTGATTTGTGCTGCTACTACTATCTTCTTTTACGTTTAGTGTTATGACAAAAAACAAAAACAAAAAAATGAAGAAAGAAAAAGATCAAACAGTAGCATTGGATAGTGATGACTAGTTGTAGACCCATGTTTTTCTTTTGTACATTTCAGAATTTCTTTTTGATTGTCCTACGTTACTTAGTGCTTTGTGAATGCTTGTGAGTAGCCTTTGCCCTTTTTACCTTACCTTAACCTAAGCCCCATTACAACCTTTAGTAAAAGCCTTTTTGATCCATGATGGTATGTACTCTATATAGTGGAAATGGGTGAATTTGCAAGCCTATGGTAGTGTAATTTCTTAGAGGAAACTTTGAACGAAACACAACCCTTATACACTTGAGTGATATGAGGTAATATCGTGAGGAAGGTCCATTTTAATTTTAGCTTGCTTTTGATCAAGGATATCTACCTTTGATTTTGTTTATGTGCAATGATGAAAAGATTATGACATATGTATTAGCTTGATACTTGAGTTTGCCGAAGTTTAAGGGATTGCAAACACTTGATTTTCATTGAAAAGAAATGACAGAATATGTTGGTTGTGATCCAAGTAAGTTGCTTGAGGAAAAGCAACGATTCAAGTGTGGGGGTGTTGTTAATGGGCATTTTATATTAATTTTAGATACATAATTTGCTAAAATTTTGTCCATTTAATATTTAAATTGCACTAATTAAGAGTTATTTGTTTTAATTTTAGACATATAATGGATTTGGGACGTTTAAAAGCATAAAGCAAGAAAAGTTTCTTAAAGCAAGCGATAGTTGAACAAAGACATAACAGTATGCCATAACTCTAAACGGCAGCAGCTTAGACAAAAAATGACAACAACAGCTGGGCATAAGAAGAAACAACAACTAGGAGAATAAAACATGCAGCCCAGTGAAATGACAATGTAGAAGCAACCCAGGACCTAAAAATGTTTCAGCCAAGAAAAAGACAGCAGTGTGAATACCCTTTTTCATCACATCAATAAAAAAAAAAAAAGACTGGCAGCATTGGTTGGAGAGTAGCATGATAAAAGTTGGGGTTGTAGAAAAAGAAACAAAGAAGAGTGGTGGCTGGGACATTAAAAAGAGAAAAAACGTGAAGGCTGGTGGAAAAGATGAGAAGAGTGACGGCAAGGTAGAGTAGTGTGATAGAGAGAGTTGGTGTAGAAAGAAGAAGGGAGAGCTGCGTGACAAAGGGGAGTAGCATGAAAATAGAAATAGAGAGGAGTAGAGGCTACAGAGGAGAGTAGCGTGAGAGGAGAAGCTGCGTGAGAGAGGGCTGGAGTAGGAAAAACGTGAACAAGTTTTTGTCACCAAGTTTTTAATCCCACCAGCTACAGTAGCAAGGAGAGATGAGAGAAAAGAGAACAACGTGATAGAGATTTAGAGTAGGAAAAAAAATAGTGCGTGTTGCGTGTTGGAAGAGAACAGTGGCATGTTGGAAGAGGAGCACTCCTTGGACAGCAGCAACCATATTGGGTGTTCTTGATTTGTTTTTATTCCTTATTTGTTTTAATTTTTATGGATTTAATGAATGGAAATATATATTATGACCATGATTTATGTTACATTGATGAATATGTGTAGGTAAGTTTTCTTTGGTTGAGGTTAGGATTGATATTGGATTAGGACAATTTTTGTGGTATTGTTTTATTTGCTTGATTGAATGCATATTAAGCCTAATTTAGATTGATCAATTCGATTAAGGCCTTGGATGATTGAATGCCATAACCATTGGGATTTGATTTGTCAGAAAATCAGTCAAGCAACATACTTGAGACTAACGCGTAGACCAACCGTAGAATCTTGTAAGAGAATACCTAAGATTAACGAACTTAATTTTAGGCTTCTTGCATTGAATGTTTTCTTTTTATTCCAAATTATTTATGAACCAAGTAGGTAACTTAGATTTAAAAGAGAAAGGAATTCCTATGAATATTGGGTTTAACTTGCTTAAGTGAAGTAACTCCAAAATCAATCCACCATTACAAGTTTTAGTGCCTAATCCAATTGAAATTCGACACCTTAGCCAATTTTTGTCACTTGATTAAGTTTAGTCGCATTTAATTCATACCTTGTATTAAGCATATTTCCTTAATTCACTTATTTTATTTCATTTTCAAATCAATCAATTCTTGATCGTCTGAGTAATTTTGATTCGTTTAATTTAATTGTCTTGAGTTTTGGAATCCCTTATGTACAATATCCGGTTCTTATCGTTTTATATTACTTGTCGACTAGATACACTTGCCTCTAGTTTGGTCTTGATAGAATTTAATTTATATTGCTTTGTTTAGACGACAACACCCCACATTTAAACCTTTGCTTGCCCTCAAGCAAAACTTAAAACTAGAAACATAAAAAACACATAAATTTACATGAACACATATTCATGCAGCATGCGATAATGGTACAACAGCATTGAATCTTACATAATCAATTAAACCTCAAACATTAATCATTCAAATTGTGCTAAGATACTATGTAAGGGCTCAAATTATACACTAGGTGAAATGTTACATATGCATGAAAGTATATGTACTAGAAATTGTGATATGATTGTAAATTGCTTATGCCTTAAATTTTAGTTAATGGATCTTACTTAGTGAGTTGGGATTAATTAATACCATTAGAGAATTGAGATATTAAAATGTTCATTTGGACTAGGAAAATATCAATTGGCAAGATAAGTTGCTATATGAAAATTAGTATGACTAAACCTATAATTTGAATGACATTTGGCACCATTGGTTGATTGAAAAATGGACCAATTTTGGAGTGACACGTAGACTGATTTGTTAGGTGACTAATGGCAACATCTTAAGGTGACAAAATAGATGTGTGACATTTCGTAGCTTAATGGAGGAAAAATATGACACATGCATTGGTGACATGTGTTTCTTCAAGACTAGGACACCTAGCAACTTAGGTGTAAACTTGCAAGAAGTTTCTGTAGCCTCCATTGATGCATCTCCACCGAAACCATACACCCTCTCTTAGCTCTAAATTTTTTCTTCAAGCAAGATATTGCATTAAGAAAGCTACCATAGGCTATCTTCTATACTGTCGTCTTGTTGGTCACCTTGATCTCAGAATTGTGTTTGTTTGCTTGAAAGGCTAGATTGGCTTGTTCATTGAAGTAGGAATTTGAGTTAAAGAGGTAAGGGAAGAATTGAATGTTGGAAAAATGATCCTTGTATGCTAATTTCTGATTTGGTTTTGATGTGAGGAAGATATTGATTTGTAAATTACTTAATGAATGACTTTGAAATGGTTATGGACTTGAAATTGATGTGTAATTAAGGCATGAATAAGGTGGAATTGAAGAACTTTAGAGAAGGGGCGTTGAAGGTGTAAGATGTGAATTAATTGTAGTGGTTTCACTGAATAGCCATCGATATTTTGGCCATAACTTAACTTGTAGATATCCAAATGGGGTGATTTTAATTGTAGATGTAACTACATACATATTTCTACAATTTTCATGCAGGAATAGAATCTCGAAGGGTTTTGAAATTTCGCTTGAAGTTGAGTTTTGGATTCTGTCATTGTTTGAGAATAATCTGTAGTATTTTGGGTATAACTCTAGGAATAATGAACCAAATTGTGTAAACTTTAGTTCAGTAGAAACTCAAGACATAGAGGAACATTTGTTTAGAAGAACATATTAACCAGAAACCTCAGTTTCTTTGTCAAAATGGCCATACAAATCTGACCCGAAACTTGTCCTAAGAAAATCTGGAAAAAAAATGCCAAACTTGGTTTTATGTAATTGTTGACATATATAAGGTTAGGACTTTTAACAATGGTTTAATTAAATGTAATTGAGATTAAAGATGAATCTAGATGATGTTAGATTAATGGAGTAAAAAGTAACAGAGTTATGGTTTATTAATGGAGGTAATTACTTAAAGAATGTGAGGTTAATTAATAATGTGTCTAATTTTGAAAAGAATAATGTGTTTAAAGATGAATGTGTCCTTATGAATACCAATGTGTTTCAAAAGGTTTATGTTATGATAGTTGAATATGATTGTTTACAAATTGGAACTTTTTGTCATGATATGGAATGTGTAAATACATAATGCCTTTAATGGTACATTATTGCAAATTATGTTTATAAGGTATGATTAATTTGATGTGCATATATATATGTTCAATTTGAGGAAAGTGGAATAAAGACACAACATCTTTTGCTTGTGATTGTGAAATCTGAAATGGATTGTTTTAAAACTGTCAAGTCTTAGTTGTGGGTAAATAGGCATACCTAGAAGGGTCTGGAGCTGCTCCTGTGACACTAAGGTGTCGACACTTCGGTGTCTCCTGATATAGATACTTCGATGTCTGAGACTTAAGTCTCTCCTGATATTGACACTTCGATGTCTCCTGATAAGGACACTTCAGTGTGAAGACATAAGTCTCTCCTGTTCTGTGATACCAATATGTATCTCCTATTCTGGTCCCGTTACCCACTTCTGTCAAAAGGATTAATAGGCTAATTTGTTTTGTGTTATAATAGGTTTAATTATAATATAAGTTAAGTTCTGATACAGCTAAATGTTATTCTGATATAAACAAGATTTATTCAGATACTTTAAGGTTCTGTTTTGTGATTATGATATTTTGTTCGAATATGTGTAAGTTTGAACCAAGTATATTATGTATTCTATTCTGATATGTTATATTCTGTTATGATGCAAATGATATTGGAATGTTCAGTAATTTGAACAACTAAAGGTTATCTGAGATTTGATATGATTCATTGCATGTGAATGCTGGACGATTGTTAGAAATAATCTTTGAATTATATATGTTTAGTTATTCCTCACTAAGCTATATGCTTAGCATGGTGGTTTGCCTCCGTGTAGGTTCTAATAAGAAGACTTGAGACTGGGACAAAGACAACCGTACTGGCCAAGAAGATTGTGTTTTGTTTTGGAAATGTTCAATTTATTTTTGAGTTATTTTTCAATGTAATGGGACATATTGTATTTTGTGTTTTGTTCAATGGTTTGTAATAACCTTAATATAGTTTGGATTTGGATTTAAGGCTTGTCTGTAATAAGTACCATGAGTACGTTATGTTTTAAATATGACCCAACTATGGATGAATGAAATATATGTTCCTTGAGTTTTTGGAAATGCTTTAATATGTTTTGGATTATTTTGGTTTTGTTTTGTGTAACATCTGCTTATCCTCCCAGGGGTATATGGGTGTTACAAACTAACTTATTCCTTTCATGTTTTAAGTGCTTTCATTTGAACATACATATCAATCAAAATATTAACATCCTATTCATACACTTATGACAATTGTAAGCATGCATTTATTATTATTAATCAATTAAAAAAGCAAACTATCACTAAATAACATTTTCATGAAAATTCTTGCTATTTTTAAAAGACCAGTAGGTTTATTTATTGTAACATTATTTTTTTATTTTTATTTTTTAATATTTTCTTTAACGATAAGCTAGTCTTTTAACATGAAGGAAAACATCTTATCATGAATGTCTCCCGGTTAGAGCGTCATTCTAGCCTGTTGACGCAAAGACAAACATTTTTTTATGAATGCCCTGGATTACTCAGCTATATCACAGCTCTCAACTGGTTAACAACTCTATTTTGAACCCAAATTTCTTAAAAAGGGCCAGCAAAATAGTTATTTTATTTAATAATTTTTCTTTTTCTTTTTTAATTTTTTGAACCTATCTCATTTCTTCTTAATCAGTCATTCTCATGAAAGGGAACTAATAAAGCTAACCTATTCAATTGACTTATAATTATAAATGCATACAAACAAAAATCATATAATGAAAGAATATGTTTCATATCTTAATTAACATACATATTCATTTTAAAAACACTTAAAACATAACATTCATAAGTCAATATGGCTTTACAAATTAAATGACTATTTTAAAAAGTAAACTAATTCCATTTAAGTCTTGCCATTGACACATTCACACAATGCACACATATAGAACAAAATGTTCAAATAATGTCAATCCTAGTTCAAAACTAACACAATACAAATGTCAATTTACACACATACAGACAATGTGCAAAGCATATACATCCCCACATTTAAACAACACATTGTCCTCAATGTGAGAAAACAAACAAAAAAATAACAATAAAGAAATATTTAGAGCAAGATTACTTATAGTGCTTCATTGGTGACGGTGTTGGTGAAGATAGAATTTGGAGACACTCTATTGCATAAAATTCTAGCAATTCACTCCCTAAAAAGCAAACACAAAAATAAAAATAACAAGGACACAAAAAAATGAAAATAAAAATGAAAAAAATAAAATATCCTAATTCTTAGGTTGCCTCTAAGTAGCGCTTGGTTAACGTCATTAGTTTGATGTGCTCTTCATGTTTATGCTCAACTTGGGTCTATGATGAGTAACTTACATCCACTCGTGTCACCCAATTTTAGTTTAGTAGCCTGTAAATAAGCTACATATTGCAACATAATAAGAAGGACGTAATTGATAAAATTAAAATGTCAAGTAAGTTTAGTAATGTGCTTTTTAGTAATAAACTGTCAATAACACTCCCTAAATTATTCGAATTCAGCAGTTTGTCCTGTAAAAGGGTGAATTGTTCTTCTCCTTCCTCGATCACCCTCATCTCCTCTTCTTTAACTGCTTCTTAAAGAGAGACTTTTGTATCTTATTTAAGCATACCTATTTACCCATAACTAGGACTTGGCAGGTTAAAACTAATCATCATAACATTAAAGAGTAATAATTCATACATTCAAACTCATTCCCTAATGCTTGCATTAGAATTTGAAAACATTCATCATGCCCAATCAAATTAACATGCTTTATAAACATAGTCCTTTTTCAATAATGCATAAATGAAAGCATTTAAGTAATTACACATTATAACCATGAGTCTTATGTTACCAGTATAACTGGGTTTACTAAGTTCCAGTGACATTCGAAAGAGTTTGGATGAGATTCAACAGCATTTGGGTAAGGAAAAACATTTCATAGTTGGGCTAAAATGAGGGTGATGCATAATTGTACCCAAATTTCCAGTGTTTTCTTGAAACAAGTTTTCGAGTTAGTTTTGTATGATGATTTTGACATAGAAAATGGGGTTTGTAGACAAAATGGTCTTGTATAAAAACTTTTCTCTATGTCTAGATTTTCTCATGGTATAAATTTCATGCAATTTGGTGTTGTATCCTGAGATTTATACTAAAAATACTATAGGTTGTTTCAAAATAGGGATGACAACCAGAACTCAACTTCAAGCCAAATTTCAAAATCTTTAGAGATAGAACTCAAATTTGATTCCTTCATAAAAGTTCTAGAAATATGTATTTAGTTTAATCTAAAATTAAAATTATCCCATTTGGATATCTACAGGTCAAGGTATGGCTAAAATACAGAAGTCTATTCAGTGGAACTACTCCGTCTAACGAGATACACACTCCAATTAACTCACTTCATTCTTATTATGCAAGAGTAATGCCAAAAACATATGCAAATGAACCAGAAACATCCCATTTTCATATAGAATACTTTTCTTAACAAAGCCCCTCATGTTACTCTCAAAAGTTCAAACAACATATCAAAATTTCCATACCTTTAAAAAGCGTGATCAAAACCTTAATTCTTCACTCCACTTGCTTCGCTTCTTTGGTCTTCTCCAGTTCTACACAAAAAAATACCCATTTAAAACTCATATTCAACAATCACATATAAATAACAGAACCCTAGATTAAGAGGAGATGAGGAAGGAGCTAATGTTTACACCAAATCATGAAATCAACTCACCTTAGACTTCAAATGCACAAATTTCTTGTGTTTTCTTTCAAATCCCTTAAATGATCAAATTTCACAAGCATTTGGATGAATAAAGAAGCTCAAAATTCTGATGGCTGACCCTCCCCTCTTCCTCTTCATGTGTTTAAGTAAAGTTTGTGGTGGGTGACATGCCATATGGCTAATTCATATGGTGTGCGACATGAAACATGGCTCAATCTTATTGGTTTCTTCTTTTCACCTTCATTAATTACAAAAATGTCCACACCTTTGTCTTATTCTATGAAATTGCTTGCCATGTTACTACATTTAGCAATTTAGTCCATGATTAATGTATATTTATGCATGCATAACACAATTAACACAAATTATTGAAATATCCCCAACAATTTTGTTCATTCCGATTATAGACACTTTCATAGACATGAAACATTCCTACTAGGGTATAGTTTGGGGCCTTATAGAGAGCCTAATTTTGGGGTGCCTCCATTTGCTACATTGGGAAAGATCCAAGGAAGGAAAAGAAGAGGAGAGAACAAGATAAAGTAAGAGGGTAGAACTGAGGGCTGTTGTTGCTGATGTCTTCCCAATCCATCCTGACCCTTCCTAGTGACATTTTCATTTCATATTTTTTATTCTATAATTCGAATGTATGAGATGGATTTGACGGTGATGAATTTGGGTTTGATGATGATGTTCTAAACTCCTTTAGGTATTTGTTCTTGAATCAATGTTAATGTGATTACTTTTGATGTTAATACATTGGGTATTGTTATTATTTATTATATTTGCATGCTTCCGTAGAAATCAAGAGATTGAACCGATAGCAAAATGATTACATTGGTTAATGAGAGTTGAACAATCTTTTAAAGCACACAAATAATCAAATCGATAATTTATACGAAGAGGGATCTCTTGTGATAACTCAATAGTTTATTAGAGGGCTTAAGATCTAATTTGATGTATGGGCTTTTTGTTAATTGAGAGATTGCAAATTCCAAAATTCAATTAGGGGTTATGATTTAGGGTTTAGTGACTATAGCTCGTGAGAGAGTAATCCACCTTTCCAAAGTCTAGGACCGATACTGCATTAACTAAAAAGTAATCATGTTACATTTGATGATAGGATAAATCCCACCTCTCATAATCGACTAATCTTCCTTGTGTGATTTTTTATTGTTCGTTGGTGGTGGTCAATTTTGATTTCTTTGTGTTAATTTTACAATTTCATTTTCAATCAATCCATATTCGCTTCTTTACTTTTCTGTTACTTTCCTTTTCATTTTAGTTATCCTTTAGGCCTTAGATAACTTAGAATTCAATTAGTTCACCAACTCCTTGAAGGATTGACATCTTATATACTACACTCATGACCTGTGCACTTGTGGTGTTTTGAGGGATAAGAAATTGTAAAACTTGCCCACTCGATTAAGTTTTTGACGTCGTTGCAGGGGAGTTATTAGGATTAGTTTAATTCTTTAGTCTGAGGAGTTTTTACAACTTTTGTGCCAGTGCATTTGCATGAAAACAAGAGCTAATAGATATTTGAGTCAGATTATTGAAGCATTAGAGCTTGACATCACCCATTTAGAGTAAGCAATTTAAAGAGCTAAACATGAAGAGGAAGAGAATACTGAAGAAACTATGGTAGAGGAATTTCATTAAGAGTTTTAGCAAGGAGAAAATTAAGGAACCCAACCGCAGACCCTCGTGGATTTCATGACATCGAGGTTTAAAGAGACTAATCAAGGTGTCGCTAGACCACTTATTCAATTAGCTTCGTTTGAAATTAAACTAGCATTATTAAACATGCTGCAAACTAATGTTCAATTTTACTAGCTGACTTATGAGGATTCTGACTCTCATATAGTCAATTTCTTAGAAATATGCGATACTTTTCGGTACCATGGGATGTCAGAAGAAGCCGTTACGATGAGGCTATTCCTTTTCACACCAACAGATAGAGTTAAGGCATGGTATCACTCATTAATTCCTGCGAATGTTACAACTTAAGAACAATTCGTGCGAGTGTTCTTAGATAAGTACTTCCCCTAGCAAAGACTACAAAGATAATAAAGGAAATCACAAAATTTCAATAAGCGATGGGGAGTCACTTTATGAGGTTTAGGAAAGGTACAATGATTTGCAAAAAGGTGCCCTCACCATAAGCAACCTAAGGAGTTCCTTTTGTAAAACTTCTATAATGGAGTGAACCCACCTACATGAGGAACCATTGATGCAGCAGTAGAAGGATCTTTGATAAGGAAGATGGTGGATGAAGCAGAAGAGTTATTAGAGGAAATGACTAGTAACAGTTGTATTTAGACAATGGATAGGTCCATGAGCAAAAGGTAGCTTTAGTTGTTGACCCAATCATTGAAATGCAAGATAACAGTGATAATTTGACCCGAAAGCTAAATAATATGAAAACCTCTTCTTCAGCTCCTATGAAAGCTATTAAACAAAGATGCGAGCTGTGGGGACAAGATAATCATGACACCATTGATTTCTTTTTGATGAAATACCATGAATTGGAATAAGTTGAACATATGGGAGTGCAATTTGGTCAAGAAGGGGGGGAGCAACCCCTACTCAAAGACATATAACCGTATATGGAAAAATTACCCAAACTTTTCTTGATCAAACAATGATAGAGGTCAATTTTGACCTCAAGGAGCACCTGGTTTCCAACAGGAGAAATCAAACTCGATGGAATCTAAGTTAAATAGGATCTTAGAAAAGATTGGGGGCATGGATGATGTTCACAAGAGGTTAGAAGGAAAATTTGAATAAGTAACAAAGAACTACGCCTCCTCCATACATAACTTAGAAGTCCAAATGAACCAATTAGCAGACAGATTGTCGACACGAAGTGCGGGAATCCTTCCCAGCAATACCAAGACAAATATAAAGGAAAGGATAATGGTCCTCACCTAAACTGCTGAAGAAAGGCTAATCAAGTTAACGACAATGGGAAAGAAGAAAGGTGAAAGACTAAGGAAAGTTCCTTGCAGGTTAAATATAGCCTAACCGAAATAAAGAAATATCAACCTCTAATTCTATACCCTATTCAAGAAATGAGGAAATCAAAAGAAGTAGAACTGAATGGAATTTTAGATATAATAGAGTAATTAAAGGCATAACTCGCCCTTACAGAATCTATCAAAGAGAAGTTAGAGAAGTGTTAAGCAAAAAGAACTCCATTATTGAAATGACAGCATTACCACAAAAGCGAGATGATCAGAGAGATTTTTACATCCCATGCACTATTGGTAATGTCAGAATAGATAATACGTTTGCAGATCTAGGAGATAATATAAGTATGATGCCTTACACCTTATGTAAGAAAATGGAGTTAGGTGAAATAACACCCACTAGGATTCATGTTTAAACAACTGATAAATCAATCCACCATCCCAAAGGTGTAGTCAAGGATGTTCTGGTTAGGGTCGACAAGTTCATTTTTCCTACAGCTTTTGTAATCTTAGACATAGAATAAGATGTGGAGACTTCTACTATTCTAGGAAGACCATTTTTAGCCACCGTTCTATCTATCATAGACACTATTGTGGGCAAATTGACTCTAAGAGTAGGGGATGGCCATGTGTCATTTATCTAATGTTAAAAGCAATTCTCTCAAATTGGAAGATGCTATAAAGTGCAATGAATCTTATGAAGAAGTCGAGAAAGGGTACACTTATAAGGACTCACTAGAATGATAAAAAAATCCAACAAAAGACTCGAAAGAAGAAGAAAACAAACAAGAAAGAGGGTAAGAAGCATGATCTGGTAGCTCGAGCAAAGTTCATAAAAGTTATAATGATGTTACCATTACATGAACCATTGAAACACAATGAGAAAACAAAGAATGTCGAGCTAGCAATGATAAATAAAGTGCTACATAGGAGGCAATCTATGATTTTTAATCTTTAGTTGTTCATCTTTCGTATTAGATTAAGTTTGCAAATTTATTTCTGTGTGTTTTTGAAATGAGTTGAATGCCTGAAAAGATCAAGCATAAGTAGGACCTTGGAATTCTTACTTTTCTCTATTTCATAATGGATGAGAATGGTTTGGCAAGGGAAACAATGAGGTGATGATGCAATTATAAGGTATAGAAGGATTTTTAGAGTGAAATAAGGAAAAGAAGCAAAAATCAGGAGGAATGTAGAAATTTCCAGGGCTACGATTGTGGCCTAGAAAGGGGGAACACACAAAATTCCTCCAATTTTCTCCCAAATTTACCCCTCCTAACTTATATATTTACACTCACCCTCATTTATCCTACACATATCATTCTCTAACTCTCTCTAAAATCAAGAAGCCAATTCCCTCTAACTTCTCCCTACAATCATCCCTAAAGTCTTTATCTCTCTAAATTCCAATGGGACCGCGTTTCAAGCATAACGGTCAAATGCACTCAACCGAAGGGCAAAGTTCAAGTTTCAGGCTACAGATAAAGGAATAGGGCTGTGAACAAAGGAACAAGGTTGTGGAGTATGGAGCACCTTTCTGATTTACTCAGAAGAGGAAGGTAAACACTTCCAACCCCATAGTTTGAAGAAAATTGTTATGCCTTAATATTTGGATTTTGACATATTAGAAACTATATGATTGAGAGAATGGGTAGAAAGAGTTTAGGAGGAAGATTATGTCATATACGAAGAACTTACCTTAGAATTCTTCACCTCCCTCCAATATAAGCTTAGTAACCCTAAGGATCTATGGTTTCGATTGCGCAACCGTAAAATTTGAACTATAAGACATTTTGTGAAATCGGTGGATTCCTATAATTGATTATAGTAGATCAGCACGATGACTTCCGTCCCACACATTATTGGACCGAATTAACTGAGCTGGAGAATTTTGATAGTAAAAATGTCTATAATAATGTAATTAGTAGTCCTGTACACTTGTTATTACACAAGTTTATGTGTCAAATCATATTTGAAAAAACCAAAAATAACAAGTGTTCAACAAAGGAACTTTTCATGTTGTGGTGTATAGATCATAACATCTAAGTTTACACCTCCACCCATATCTCATATCTTTAATGCTATTATTGCTACTTCAAAAAAGGGAAACAATAATCTAGGCATGAGTTCTTTGGTTACAGCTATTGTGGAATATTATGGTGTCATTTTTGATTGACTAACTGTACATCTTCCCGAGTTCCTTAGCACTCATCACCTTACAAGAGCTAAGATCCTGAAGCCCCATAATATGGAACTTTGAGATATCAGTGCAAAATCTCATATTAAGATTAGGGTGGGACAGGCCAATTTGAGCTCAGCAACAGTGCAAGACGAGGAGGAATCAACCAGTGAAGAGTTAGGAGAGGAAGAGATAGCTGGATGGGAGAAGGTATTGGAAGCAATTCCAAACACTACAAAGCTATTACAAATAATGCCAAGGTGTTAAAGGAGATCGTGAAGGAGCAACAGAGACAACATCGAGACATCCAAAGCATTCACAAATACTTCGCTACTTAAGGCGTGGAGATTCCACCTTCGACACCATCTCCATCACCAGCTTAATCACCATGACGGGTTCTTATGCTCTAACCTTTATCTTTTCATTTCTGTCTTTATCTTATTCTTATGTTTTTGTATTATTTTAATTTGATTCCCACCTTGTATGTTATTCGTCCTTCTCACAATGAGGACAATGTGTTGTCTAAGTGTAGGGATGGTTGTGTTATGTGCAGTATATGTTTTATTTTGAGTGTGAATTTTACATATTAGATGTTAGTTTTGTTTAGGTTTGCATGATGTGGCTCATATGAATGTGTCAATGGCTAGGGCGTAACGAAATCAATTTAGCTTTGAATATAGTTTTTTAGGTTGCTAAGATTTATTAGCTTGTGAAATTAGTGCCCTAGGTTGTTTTTTTATTACATATGCATGTTAATTAGGATATGATGTTAATTTGTTCACCTAGGAATTTGACACATTCATTTATAATTTTAGGCCAATCGAATAAGTAGCATTGTTAATATCTTTTCTTAAGAATGATTAGCTAAAGAAATGAGGTAGGCAAGAATATATATAAGTTTAATAAATAAGTATTTTGCTGGCCATTTTTGAAACAAATTACGTTATGAATAGAGTTAGTAGCCAGTAGAGAATGTGATCCAACTGGGTAACCAGGGGACATTCATCATAAATTTTTACCTTCATGTCAAAAGGCTATAATGACATTCTAACTAAGTTGCTTAATAAAAACATAAACTAGTTAAGTAACTGGGGGACATTCATCCCAAATGTTTGCCTTAGCGTTACGAGGTTAGGTTTATGTTATGAATGTTAACAAAAATAGTGCAATGTTTAATAAATCCTACTAATCTTTATGAATAGCTTGAATTTTCATGAAAAGCTACTTAGGGATAGTTACAATTTTTATTGACCGAATATTATCAAAGTGAGCGTCCAAGTGATGAGGCTGAATGAATTTGAAATTAAGGTCTTGATAAGTATGTATAATTACTCTGAAGTACCTAGACACAGATTTCATATGATAATAAGTTAGAACAACTTGAAGTATTACGTTTGAAGTTAAATTTATTTCGTAAAGTTCAATGCCACCGCACCATTATTACATATATATGCGTTATTGTTTGGTGTGTTTGTGTTTTGATTGTTTTATTTTTTCTTGAGGACAAGCAATGTTCAAGTATGGGGATGTTGATAGTTGTAGGTTGCATGATGTTTTAATAGGCATTTTACTATGTTTTTAATGGTTAATTAACTGATTCATGTATGTTTAGGGTTAGAATTGTGTTAGTTAGTTACATATTTGTTTTTTTTAGTGTTATATTGGTTATAGCATACTATTGGGATTTAATTTTGTGTATTTGAGGTGCCTTGACGTATTTGTTAGTGCTTGAGATCAGTTACTGAAGAATAGAGGAGATATGGAGGAAGTCCGAAGAAAGACTCAGGGCCAGCAGGGAAGGCCATGATCGTGGCCTAGTGGCCACGATATTGACATAAGCAATTTTTGAGTGCTATGATTATGGCTTAGAGGGCTATAGTCGTGGCTTGCACGATAGTAAATGCGGACCTATGTCTAAACTTAACTTTTCGAGGGATTTTTTAGACTTTTTAGAGCAAGATAAAACCTAGTTTTTAACCCTAATTAGAAAAGACTACAAAGAAAGAAGGGAGAACTTAATTTTAGGGTGCCTCCATTTGCTGTATTGGGAAAGATCCAAGAAAGGAGAAGAAGACGAGAGAAGAGGAGAAAGGAAGAGGTGAGAACTAAGGGTTGCTGTTACTGTTGTCTTCTCGATCCATCTCGATCCTTCCAAGTGAATTTTCATTTCATCTTTGTTATTCTTTCTTTTGAATTGATGAGATGGATGTGATAGTGATGGATTTGGGTTGATGATGATGTTTTAAACTCCTTTAGGGATTTGTTCTTGAATCAATGTTAATGTAATTTTTTTATGTTAATACATTAGGTATTGTGATTATTTGTTGTATTTGTATGCTTCAGTTCCAAATGGTGAGAATGAATTGATAACAAAATGATTAGATTGGGTAATGAAAGTTAAACAATCTAATAGATCACACAAATATCAAATTGGTACTTATTATGAAGAGAGATCTCATGTGAGGACCCGATATTCTATCAGAGGGATTAAGATCTAATTAGATGTGTGGGCTTTTTTTTAATTGAGAGATTGCAAATTCCGTAATTCAGTTAGGGGTTATAATTTAAGGTTTAATGATTATAACTCGAGAGATAGTAATCTAACCTTCGAAAGTCTAAGATCGATACTATATTAACTCAAAAGTAATCATGTTAGCATTTGATGATAGGATAAGAAGTTTAATAAATAATTATTCTGCTGGCCCTTTTTGAAACAAATTGGGTTATGAATAGGGCTAATAGCTGGTTAAGAATGTGATCTAGCTGAGTAACTAGCAGACATTCTATAGCACTCCACTTCCACCGAGCACATATTCGTACATCCCGAGGACATTCGAACACTCACCCTATGAAAGTTGTACACTAGAGCAGTCAGACAGAACTCATTGTAAATTTTTCTTAAACATCACACGCATTTTTCGAAAAACCAATAATCATTAGTGGCCCATTTTATTTATAACAATTTCAATCACAATTCTTACAAACAATATACACATTGCAGAATTTTCATAATCTTTTGGGCCCATTAAAAATACAAAAATGTGTTTGATCAAATTGTTATTACAAGCATAATTCATTTATACAATAAATGAAGCTTGCGAAATACAATAATTACTACTAAATTTGCAGAAATTATATGCAGACGCCTATTGATCCCGACCTCTAACTCTTACTCAAAAGGCAGTGATTAGGCTTCAGTTGGTTTAACTAGGTGTCTCCTCTGAGCCTAAAAAATATGTTGCAAATTGGGGTGAGTTTTGCGAAACTCAATTGAGTAACCATCCTCGATGGTTCACTCTTGTCATGTATCACAATAATTCATGTTATCAAATAATTCACGTAATCTCGATTATCAAGTTATATCATGAAACACTTTATTCCCAATTGTCACATTTCAAAAACCATATAATTCATCATTTCTTCGTGATCATGCCAAACATGTTCATCGATAAGTATTCACACATTTCACATAATAAAAATCCTCAAAATAATGCATTCATTCAATTTATTCATATCACATGTGTATGCAATATTTATGAGACTCAAATTCATTTATTACATTGTTATGATCGAGTGCCTTTTTCACTGTCCCGTATCCGTTGTGGATACCAAACTCTATCATATCGTCCCTTATCCATTGGGGATACAAGGCTTTTTATAGATTGAGCCTTAGGCTCTTACCATAAATGTCTGAGCTTTGAGCTCTTTTTCACTGGCGACTCTGATCACAACTGCCTTTATATTTCATGCATTCATGGAATAAATACATTTCACATATTCAATCACAATGTTCAGTCCAATGCATTCGCATTCACTTTCTCATTCACATTAACCATCAGACTTGGCCTGGTAATTAACATATAAGTTGAGAACACATTTATTCAATCACATTCACAATCAAGGAACACTTCCAATGTATTATTCATGCATCAAACGCCTCGAACATTTTATATTTGAAAATCAGTACATATACATCATATGTCAATTCAATTTCGAATTAATCAAACAATCAAGGTGAGACCATCTTAGGTTACTCACAGTACGCTCCAAATTAGCATTAGTTCCATGATCCAGAAATGATTGGATGCTATCGTTCTATCCAGTATAAAAACATTATGCAATACATATATTGCACACACATTATTAATTGCACAATCTCATAAACATTCAATTATACACATATGTATATGTGTAGTGTATAATGAATGCTCATATTGACAATCCCAGGTATATTTCCTTTATTCACATCTCATAATCATTTAATAACATCTTTCAATCATTCTTTAATATCAATGCACTTTACTCACTTTACTCACCTCATTCATCATCATCTAGGTTCGCTTAACATCTTTTCAAGCCTAATTACCTCATATGGAAACACCCTAGCATTGGTTGGTTCAAACTTCACTCAAAAGACAATTCTTTTTCTCCACAAGTTTGGCGACGATCATAGTGTCCCTGCCACGATCGTGACAAAAACATTTTCTGACCAGGCCACGATCGTGCTATAAGGGTCATGATCATGATAGAAACATTTTCTATTAGGTCAAGTTCCTAGGGTGAGGGCCACGATCGTGCCCTGTAATTTTCCTCCTCTATTTATTCGAATTCAACACATATCATAATACCAAGTTCACACCAATTTTCCTAGAATTCACTATCTTTAATACAACATCATTACATACTAATTCATATATGAAGTTGATTGCATCCCCTTATCAAACTCTATTCAATTCTTAAGGCATCTTCAATTACATATTCTCTTTCATGAAATCCATAACATCACATTCGTAGCATCAAGCAATTTATCTACTAAGTTATGTCCTCATTTTAAGCCTAAATTAAGTCCAAAAGCATCATAATTATACATTTCATCCTTAATTGGTTCAACCCTTGCATAATAAAAACTTTTCCATGAAAAATCATTGCCCAAGATCGTGGCCTCCTCTGCCACGATCGTGACAGAAACAAATCTCCCATTTATCTTATAGTTTTCCAATGTTTCATAGGATAGATTTTTAGGTCAGTTTTGTATGACCATTATGACCCAGAAAATGAGGTTTTTATGCAACACCTGCTTCTAAGAAACTGTTTCTCTATGTCTTAAGTTTCTAATAACATCAAATTCATGCATTTTGGTTCAGTTTCATGCAAGTTATAATCAAAATACTATAGACTATTCTCATACCTCAATAGAACACAATTCTCAATTTTAATCTAAATTTCAAGACTCTTAAGGAAAGATTTGGAATTTCATTCCTTCATGAAAAATGTAGCCATATGTTTCTAGTTTACTTTAAATCAAAATCCATCCAATTCGGATATTCATAGATCAAGTTATAGCCAAAATACAGATGTATGTTCAGTAAGACACTGCATGTGACATATTCCAGCACACATTTAACTTCATTTTCATCCTAGTTCAATCTCATTTGCTTAGTCTATCATTTCTAGCTCATGTCCTCATTATTTCCTCTTCATTCCTACTTCCACTTTAGCTCAATATCAATCACAACCAAAACATATTCTATGATTGATCATTAACACCAAAACATAACATTTATACATATACTTTCATCATCAATTTTCTACACATATATTTTACTCCATTATCACCTTCATTCCATTTCTAAACTATCAATCCTCCCTTAAAACAACTCATGAATGCCATTTATACATTAAAACATAATAAACACCTATTTATTTCACATTAACATGACACATTTTTCAACTCCTCTATCATGGTCATTTACCACTTAACTATCATCATACATGCTTTATTCAATAAATAAAGAAGAGTAATGCTTTATACTCACTTGTTTACTTCAAGATCTTCAAAATCTCACTTAACCCTAGCTTTTCTCATGCATCCCATGATCATCATCTTGCCAAGGTAGAATAGGTGGGTTTCTTATCAAAAAGAAAAGATAGCAAGAACTTTGAAGTAGCTAGTGATGGAAGAAAGCAAGGTTCAACTTTGATGCTTGGAGAAGAGAGTGTCGTAAGAAGGAGAGAAAGATGGAGAAAATGAAGAAGAGAAGCACTTACGAAGAGAGGAGCAATTAACAAGTGAAAGACCAAATGAGAGTTGGTCTTTCATTTGAAAAAAATCGTGGGATATGAGTGGTGTCACTTGCCACATGTCACTTTCTCATGGTTCCATTTGTCCCTCCTTTAATAACTAGTCTATTTGATTCCAATTGATACTCTGATTGACTCCCAATTTTCAATGACATATGTCATTAAATCATAATGTCATTCATTAAAATTTCTACTACCATTTGACACTTATTTTTGCTACTATTCATCAATTGTACTGCCATTTGGCATTTTTCCTAATCCAAAAATACCCAAAATTTTAGAAAATTCTCAAATCTCACCAAAAATTCTGAATCACTAATAAAATTCACCAATTCAATTTTTTTAAGACACATATTCCACAATTCATATTATAATCACATTAAATATCAATTATACCTGGAAAATGTCAAATGAGTGCATATGCTGTAATTGAAATGTGTACAAAGCAATCAAATTCACGTATTTGTATACTAATATTATGCATGAACATGAAATGCATTTGTCTACTTTCTCAAGGCTATTTCTCAATTACAGAAATATAGGGTTTTAACTCTTTGTATGGGAACGGGATGTTACATTACTGGTGAAGTTAATGCTACAAATGAATGTTGAGAAAATCTATTTAAAGTAAAATTTGTCTTTTGTTTTATTAATATATCATATTATATAATATTCTTTCTCATATTCCTTTTTCATCATTCTAGGTGCATAAAATGACTCACATATTTAAAAAAAAGATGTAAGGAATTTTTAGAATTGTGTCATATTTTGGAGATACTATTGCAACTGGTGTGCATGGACATCCATCAACTAAATCTCCATCGAACAGTACAGAAAAGGAACATAAAAATGATGTTAATGAAGATTACTTGTATAATTGAAAAGAAGATCAAGATAAAAGTTCTCCATCTAAGAGAAAGAAATCTCCTAAGAACAAGAAGGCAAAGAAGATACATTCTAACATTATAGAAGAAGTCTTAGTTATACTTGGTGAACAATCAAAAAGAAAGAATGATTTACTTGAGAAAAAACTGAGTGAAACATCATCCAATACAGAGAATAGATCTCAAAAGTCTAACATAATAATGGAATGTCTTAATTCCTTAGATGAATTGGGTGTTAACGGTGTGCAATATGGAAAGCTATAAAGGCTTTATATGATTCTCCACTTTGTAGGGATATTCTTATGAAGATGACAGATAAAAGGAAGTTGGATTGAATTATGTCACTTTAGTTATATTTTAATGTTATTGCATATTAAATTCTTATTGATTTGACACTTTTATATCAAGCATTATTCCATATTTTAAACATTTTAAGTTTGTGCTTTGTATAAATATTTGACTTAATTTTAAGTTTATATTTTGTATGAATTTTTTTTCTATAATTGATTAAATTTACTTGATTGAATGTTTTATTAATTTTTTAATGTTGGCATTGTAGATATATGTATTTCTTATCAAATTTCGAATCAAATTCTGATGATGAACGGAAGAAGGTAATCATTATTTCTGTAGCTGGGGGAGAGAACAAATAATTTCATTT
>JANQAP020000087.1:1215922-1226964 GCA_026874005.2 Erythroxylum coriaceum
ATAAATTACTAATGTTGTAGTATATGAAAAAAAGCATGCAATATTAAAATGTTTAACTGTTATAACATGCATTATGTTGTTTATTATATTAAGGTAAGTTATGAAAATATTAAGAAATTTATTTATTTGCGCTTAATGTTTGTATTATTAAAATAAAGTTTGAAATAATAGGCAAGGGAGATTGTTAGAATAGGGCCTGATTAATGGTCATATTCTATATATAACAAGAATAATATTAATATAATTTAAGAGCTCTATTTGGTACATGTTTCCTATTTAATGGTGTAACAAATCTCAACCATTTATTTAGTCACTTAATGGATGTACTAGATTAAAAATTATAGATATATATAAATTGGTCCTCTTTACTTAGTAGAGTTACAGAAAGTTTTCTATTAAAATTTTTGTAGTAGAAAAAGAGTTGAGAGAAATATCAACTTTAACAAAGAACAATGATGGATTTTCTTAATTTCTCTACAACGACGTCTTCCGCAGCAAGCACACAACCTAATTATTTGTGACAGTTGCTTATTTAAGATCATAAAGTTATAAGTATCAATTTTGATTTTATGTCCTAAAGATTATGTTTTACATTATACCCCTTCATTTGCTTAAATTGGTCCTGGATAAAGAAGAAAGGAAAGACATGAAAGTCTCTTCGTACTAGAGAGTAGTAGCATTGATGACTTGAATGAAGTGTTCTCTTAGCACCAAACAGATTTATCCATCTTTTGGTTGGAATGACTGGTTAATTATTCCCGGTTCTATTAATTTTGTTTCTTTTCTCTTCAATAAAAAGATTACCTTTATTTTAATTACTGAACCATGAGAACACAGTCATCAGGTAACTGGTACTAAACAGTTTTAAGAGTAAGAATCTTCCAAACTTGCCAAAACCTCCAACTAGTTACACCTCCAAAAATGCAAATTTTTCAGAGGAAAAAGAGAAAAGAGAAGAAGGAAAGTGAACATATACAACTACAAATAAATGCTAATGGCTACAAATAACTTGATGCAATGATTACAAAACTTTCCTAGCATCCTGTATTCACATGCGTAGAATGTACAAGAGATATCATAAATTCATAATATATATTTTTCCAGACACTCTTTGAGCTTTTGAAAAGTGACTGGTTTTGAAACAAAGGAATCCATCCCATTTGCAAAACATTCTTCTGCACTCTCTGATAATGCATTTGCTGTCATCTGCATTTTCCGAAGCAATATAAATGGATGTGTTTCCATGTATTATATACTATAGAGTCCAAAAAAAGGGAATTGAAATAGTTACTTGGAAATAAACATGATATGGTGAACTTTTATAATTATATCCTCATCTAAGTTTCATAAGCATTTTACAGTAAGCTATTTTCTTTTTATCTGATTACCCAATTAGTCTCATAAGCTTAACTTTTACTTGCTTTCAGTACACTGGGAAATAACCTTATTAGGTGGGAATCATCAGTTTTACTGCCTAATGTTCTACTTTAGGACAGCTACAGTCAACATCCATTTCAGCCTGAACTTAGCTGCCAATACAAAGTAGTAGCCAATTCACAGTTGTATTATGGTGAAGATAGGAGAATAATGTACTTGAAGATTTGATCAGGCCACAACTCTTGTACTCTAATACATCTACATCCTGAGAAATAACACAAGACTTGAATAGAATGATGCAGAATGCTCACCGCAATTATAGGGATCCGCTTCGAAGATGGCAAAGGATATTGAACATCTTGTAATGAATCTAGAGGCAGTACACATTTCTCAATTCCAGCTTCTGTAGCAGCATCCCAGTTTCCAGTTTCTTCGAAAGAACGGATTATTCTTGTAGCTTTAAGACCATCCATAACTGGCATGCAGACATCCTACAGAATAAGTTGACACTTGGTTACAATAACTTATCATCAAACTTTTCAACTCACTAAGGACTGCCTTTGAATGTGGCATATGCTTGCCTGTTCTAAAATATGAACAAATAATTGCAGTCTATAGAAATTTCCCACATTTATTTGGACTCAGGAAATTACCATTAAAATGAGATCATAATTATGTGTCTGAACAGCACTCACTGCTTCAACTCCATTATAGGCTACATCCATAGTATAACCTAGTTGCTTCATCATTGTCTGTGTCACCATCACATTTATCTTGTTATCTTCTACAAGCAGAATCTTAGGCTTTGGTTTTGATTTGGGTGCTTCTGAACGGCTGCTAGATGTGCTCTGATAAGATATTTCACTTTTCTCCTCCGCCTGACATGATCCTGGTGATTCATTTCTCACCCTGATTTCACCATTCGACTTTGAGTGAGAGATGGAATCTGAACTAAGATTATGATACTGACTATTGGTTTCACCGTGGTACTGTTTCCTTTCAGAGATTGCACCCTCATCGTTGCTTTCTGGACTATGGCTCACCGAACAGTCAGGTTCAGATGATATTTCAGCAGCCTCAACAGCTGAACAAGCATCCTCAATTGATGCTGTATCCTTTAATCTAACATTTTCTGAGGGTTTTGAATGCGAACCATCTGGGAATCCATTCATTTTGTGAGAATCACCATAATTGATGCTTTCTGGTAGCAATTTTTGAATCCTGATGGGTCCATTGGAGAACAAAGTGCCTAATGTACGTGGTCGGAACTCAAAGAATCCAGCTGTTTCATCCTCAGGTGGAGCATCATGGTCACCCATGTCTGAGATCTCATCAGGGTCATCTGAAGAATCGCACATTGTTGAGGCCTTGTATGGTAGTACAAATGTAAATGTTGAGCCACAGTTCACTTGACTAGATACCGTGAGACGTCCACCCATCAGCTCAACCTATGGCAATGCATAGAAGTATGAGGAAGTGGTTTGGATATATTAGCCATTTGATAACTTAGTACTTAATTTACAGATACCAACATCGAAACTGCAGCACAATATTGGTGAATCACGATTAGAACAACACAGAAACTGACCTAAAAGGGATACAGAACCTCAGTAGAACAAACTCCATTTTTTATTTATTCTTAATTTTACATGGCCAACTTTTAAAGGATTGCTGATCCATCTAGCAACTATAAGAAGAATTCTAAGCAGTAAGAATTTATTAGGTGATCCAAGTGTTGAACATAGAAACTTTTTAAATCCTAGTAGCATATCAGCTGTAGTTCTTTGTATGTCATTTACCAACTGTTTGCATATTGCAAGGCCAAGCCCTGTCCCGCCATACTTTCGAGCATGATCTGCACTGACTTGCATATACTTTTTAAATAGTGTTGGTAGGGCATTTTCTGTAACATGAAAGGGAGACATTGATTAGTTTTCTGTGATATAAATCAACATGTAAATAATTGACAGACAGACATCAAACAAGGAAAAAGGATAGGAATCTGAACTAGTCGTGATGCACCTGGTATTCCGATCCCAGTATCATAAACATCACAGCGCAACCACACGGTTGTTTCAAGTAATTGAGGACCTTCATCATTGTCTTCATCCGATGTGCTTTGATGCTTTACCGGAGTTCTAGGTTCATCATTAAATGAATTATTCTGGTTGTTGCCTGCACTATGTTCCCTAACATCGGACGCTTTTCTACCACTGCTTGTTTGAGATGTTAATGCACATTGCTCTTTTTTTTGCACATTTGTTGGAGGATCTGGCACAACATACAGATTTATACCAACCTTCCCTTCATGGGTAAATTTTACTGCATTGCTGCAACAATTATGAATGTGACTTAGATCAGAGCCAAGGAAGGCAACATCAAAAGGAGTGAATAAATTGCAAGAGATTGGAGTAGTTTGATATGTTTAGAGCATGGGAGGTGTAGTAATATTTGCAAGGACATCTAATTTCTATCACTGAGGTATGAACTAAGTTCTGAATAATGCCTGCCGTGATAAGAAAATCTAAAAGAGAGCAAATAATCTCAACCAACAGTAGCCCTTATTCTAGAAGAGTGTACATGTTAGCTTAAAGCAATAAAGCTTAAGACTAATCACTACTTGGAATAGAACATAATCATCAGAATCTTGGTGGAGCACTGACATCTGCATAAAACTTGGCAAAATTGACTACCTGATCAAATTAGTGAGGATTTGTCGAATCCTTAGAACGTCTCCAATGACCTGAAATTGATACATAAATCGTTCAGAATTTTTTCAAGGCTTGACAATTGCAATATTATTTTGACTGTATGCTTGTCTGAAATGCTGATGCTTCTTGCAAGGTCAAGTAGAATGCAAGAGCATCAAGTCAGATTGTCAACTAGTGGACCAGATTTTGATTGACAGTGGGTTATAGCACGTTACCTCTATAGGAACATCATCAGCTATACGACCTTGCAAGGTGAGAACTTTCCGTAGTGAAGCAGCAGCTGTCTGAAGCACATGTTTTACTACTTCTCTTGGACGGAATTTTGTGGCTTCCAACTTCATAACGCCTGACTCGACCTTTGAAAGGTCAAGTATGTCATTTATGAGTTGAAGAACCAGATCTCCTGATGATATCATCACATTTACTAGTTGCTTTTGCTCCCGATCAAGGCTCGTGGTCGAAAGAATCTCGGCCATGCTTACAACTCCAGACAGAGGAGACCTGATCTCATGAGACATAGTTGCCAGCATTTGTTTTGCTCGCATTGTCTCCTCTGCAAATTTATGACAAGTCAATATCAGTTTCTCTAGAATTGATCAAGCAATACTTAGCAACCAAATGAAGGTGATAACATGCAAATGGACCTGTTATGTGGATAGTTTTGGTCAGCTCAGTTTCCTTTGCTTTCTGTACTGCAATCTCTTCACGAAGTCTTGCCATTTTCTCTCTTTTTTGTACCTTTGACACAATCAACAGCGTAAACATCCATTCTTTTCAGAGCAAAAGACAATCCTGGAACAAAATGTTAAATTGCGTTACCTGATCTGTTACTTCCATTCCCATGTAATTGATGCCAATTGTCTCTCCTGACTTGCTGAAAACGGGTTCCACATAGATTAGAAATGTTTTTGAACCAAATAATTCAGTCTCAAATGTGATTTCCCTCTTTGCAGGTCTTCCTTTTTCCAAAACTTCTCTCTTGAAATCTTGGGACTCCTTAACTCCAGCTCCAGTAAATATTTCCACGTCTGTTTTTCCCAGAATGTCCTGAAAAGAGAGAAAAAATTAAGATATTGCCAAGTTAACCAACCAAATTCCCTTATAGAAGTAGGAGACAACTCTGAATTAATAGAAAAGAGAAAATGACTGAAAACAGACTCCGAAACAAATTATGAGGTAAGGGGAGGGGACAAATATAGTAAAGATGTAACTAGAAAGGTCTCATCAACCTTCAATAACAACTTTCAGATGCAACCATTACCTGCTCGTGCAAACTTGGGAAATGATTATAGATAAATCGATATCTCAACTCTTTATCCTGAGAAACAAAATCATTAAGAAACAATCAGTCCCTTTCAGAGAAATTATGACAAACACATAGTAAAAAGGTTAAGTTTTTACCCTTCACTGATCAATTAACGTGTGCATAATGGGCATGCAAACAACTTTTCAAATGCAAAATTGCCAAATTCACAATCTCTACATCACAATTACCTGATGACCTATAACGACAGGAGCAGTCTGAAGTACAAAGTGTAAGAAATTGTCTGCTCTTTTAAGAATCTGTGACAACTCTTCAACTGGTGAGGACTGTCTTTCAAAACTTTTTATACTTTCCTGCAACTTCTCCATGAGTACCTGCTCTCTCTGGATGCTAGCCTCCAACAATTTCTCCAGGTGCAGAGCCCTTTGCTTCCAGTATGCTATAGTGTCATATTCAGCGTCTATCTCTACTCTGTTGCTTTGAACAATGACATCTTTTTTTCTCCTTGGAGCATCTTGATATATGTCAATAATTCCATCCAATATAGAGATTGGACGTTTATTGCCGCCATGTCTTTCTTCTTCGAATCGAAAATTCTCCAATATCTGCAATTTCTTGAGTTCAACTTCCTCCTTCTGTTTGCTAAGGTTATCAAGTTCTTCTTTCAGAAGCCGCACGGCATTTGCCTGCTTATACTCCCAATTTTTTACAAGGTATGCCAACTGAGAAGAGCCTTTGTCAGTATAATTAGTTAGCTCTATAAGATGGTGAAAATCAACTATAGTTGTGTCCTCATTTATTGTAACCTCTTCTAACATATCTTGATCCCCTCCTGGATTTTCTACATTGTATGGCTTTTCACTGTCAATATCTTCAGGCCACATTGAAGGGAGCTCTTCGGCGTCCATGTCCTCAAATTGATCATTCTCCATCCCGCAGACCTTGGAATCACTTGCGTCCATTTTGTCCGTCTATAGCATATATGACCATCAGCTTCTAAATCATGCCAACCATATATGCACCCGAGTCCTAGGACTTCTCTTTTTCTCTCTATTTGATAGTTTGCACTACAAACCCTGAAAGAAGACTAACAGCTAATCTAAAATCAAAGTAATTTGTTGTTTAGCAGCAGAAATCCCAAAATCTTCTGAAACCTGAAACAGAAAAAAAAAACACATCATAAAGAATGAGGGCCAAATACAAATTCATTCAATTCAGAGTTGACAAGTTAATTGAGGAAAAAAATGATGTGCCAGTGCCACCTCACAAACATTACAGTACTCAATATACAAGTTACTGCACTTTTGAACATCCCAAGTCTTGGTAAAGTGAAGACTACATAATGAAAAGTCGTAGACTTCCAAGTCCATTCGATTTTGTATGTTCCACTTGAAAAGGGATTGTTAGTTGGAAACTGATAGGGAAAAGAGGGATCTTCAAGTTAAACCCATTGATTGTATGAACAAGAACAGAGTAATGCCAACAAAATTTAATATCAAGAACTGTTTGGCCAAAGAATTCAGTTTGTCCTCTTACGGAGGAAAACAAGAGGACTGTATTATCCACGACAGCATCATCAAACTTTAAATTAAGAACATTAAATTTGGAAGTTTAAACGTCACTTTCATCAGCTAAAAGGTTTGATTCTTGTAAACAAAAAACAGATCATTCTCCAAAGTGTTCAATTGAACTCAGGGAAGCTGACATACACGATGCATAAGACAAGGCAAGTGAAAAGAGCACACGAAGAAATCAAATTCTGCCATGACCATGAATAAACATTGCCTTGTTTCATTCTTTCTTTCATTTCATTGAAGCAAACCAATCAAAACCCAGAACCAGGAATGAGGAAAAGATGATTGAATTATAAGAAGGCAGAGGCAAACTAACCTTACTGGTATGAATCACAACGACCCACCAAAGACTACACTTTGTGAAGAACAAGAATGAGAGCTGCAGAACAGACAGACCTTTTCACTGTAGATCTGAGGAATCTCCTCCCAACTGCCTAGTCAATAGTTCCCAATGCTATTTACAAAACAAAAGAAGAGAAAAAGAAAAGAAAGGTTAACCAATAAGAGAGAGAAGAGCATGTGAGCCAACAATAAATAGAAAAAAAACAAAAAATATGTGTGCAGAGAAGAGACATCCCAGAAGCCATGTGACAATGGAGGTCAAAAATTAATAGAGAATTGAGTTACCCCTTTACTCCATTGACACTTGTGTAATATATTTTCATCAAAAGCTTGTTTCTTTCTCTTCTTCTATATTACATCCATTACTCTTCTCTGCATTTTCCTAGCGATTTTTTCCTTCCAATCACCATTCACACAAACACATTGATCTACTAGTGTCTGTATAGCTAAGTTGGCTTAGTAGTAAATACAAAAACATGTGCCATCTTCTTGATTCTGCCATATATATAATACTCTCCAGCCAATCAGAGACGTTTAGGGAGAGAAAATACCGGAAGAGTAGTTTTCAGTTATATTTTAAAACTTAAGTTTTTCTTGTTCCCCGCCCTTTACTACCCCCTAGGTGACGTGTTGGAACAGCGCGTGATACAACCTCTTCTTTACTTGTTATTTATAATATATGTTAAAAAATAAATATTAAATTTTAGTTTAATTATAATATAGTTTATTTTTTATTTAGATTTATTTTTACTACTTTATTATTATATAAGTATTTTATCATAATTTATTAACCTTCTCATTTATTTATAACTTTTTAAACTACATTATATTAAAACTCGTCGTTTTAATAAAAAAATATATATAGTATTATATAGATAAGAAATAAAAAGAGAGATAAAGACTATAAGACCGGACAAAAGTATCATATATAACTTAACTGCGTGTCTTAGTCAACATTAGAAATTGAATAAAAATTATAAGACAAGTAATGGAAATTAGCTTTATAACTTCATGGTCATGTTCTAGATTCCAAATTGGTTGTTCGCACCTTCCATGTGTTATTGGGATATTTTAGTAACATTAGAGAAAATAAACAGAGTCATTGCAAATTAAAATAAGTGCCTAATTGTGTTTGAGAGCATACTAAATACATTAGTTGGGAAGCAGATGGTGGGAATAAAATGATACGGTATCATCAAAAAGGAGCTCAAACACCTAAGCCTATTTCTGCGTCTTTCTCTCTCTTTTTGTAGTTTTTCTGGTTTTAAGTAATAATTTAAAAATCGGATCGGAAATTAAACCGATAACATAAAAAGTTTAATATTTAAAATGTTCAACCGGTATTAGACTGTCATAAAACTGGTTAAAGATTAAATAAAATTAAAAATTTTAAATATTATTAAAAGAGATTGCCCTTATCTATCAAAGAATTTGAAGCTTAATTGAAAAAAATGATTATTAAATAAAATTTTATTTATTTATTTTAGTTTATAAGAACTTACTAATTTATAAAAATTGATCGATTAATTAATAAAATGAACAGTTTTTAACATCAAAAATTATTAAAGTAAATCAAATCGAAAAGTTAAAAACGAAATCAAAAAATTAGACGGTTCAAGATTTTTATTGTAAAACTTGCTGAACCGATAAAATTTTTCAATCATTAATTTTAAGAGTTATTTTATATGGCAATTACCTTGTGATTGATCTGAATCTCCCTCTACAAAGAATAAATATGTAAACGATAGCCTAAATTCTAATTTCCCATGTTATTAAAAGGAAAACACCATATTTTACATGACGATACAAAAGATTAAATAAAGTATTGTCCCTTTTTTCATGTTTCATTAAATAAAAAGAAGGGAATATGGCTGAATTATTGTAGGAAGGCTTTATAGCATGAAAGATATAGTTTGCTATTACATCACCTCCAATGAAACCAATTGATTATTGATAGATGGTTGGCTTAATTAGTTACAATACAAATATTATACATGGTATTATCGATGATTAAAAAACTCAACCGATTCAACTGTAAAAAACTTGAACCGTCTAATTTTTCAGTTCTATTTTTAGATTTTCGGTTCAGTTTACTTTAATAACTCTTGTTGTTAAAAACTGATCAATTTATTAATTAATCGTTCAATTTTAGTAAATTAATAAGTTCTTATAAACTAAAATAAATAAATTAATTTTTATTTAACAATTTCTTTTTCAATTAAACTTCAAATTTTTTAATAGATAAAGATGATTTTTTTCAATCACATTTCAAATTCTTTAATTTTATAACGGTTTAATGTTAATTGAAATTTTTAAACTTCAAACTTCTTAACTTTCAATCTGGTTTTTAACATATTGGACATTATACATAAATTTTAATTGAGCAACCAACACCAAGGAAGTGAATGACGAGGGTTAGAGTTTGACGAGTACATAAGTTAATTGCAATGGCATGTGAATTATGGGCCTTTTTAGGTACAGTGCTTGTCAGAATGATCGAACAAAAGCTAGCTTTTTCTTTGTATAGATTTATCTCCGTTCTTCTTTTTCTTTTTTTTTAACAATAAGACTTGATATAAATAATCTTTTGTACCCCAGTATAATATAAAATTGAAGGCCTAATTAATTTATCTCTTTTAATAGCATTAGATACGGGTGTGAAGAATTTTAATCAAAGTTACCACCAAATACGTAAAGTTAAGGAACATGCGAGCCAACCATATTAGGGTCATAATACCAAACACGCTGCGTACGATTGAAATTGGTACAAATTGATGTCAATCAAGCCACTCTTTTGATTAGCATATAATTAACAAATAAATCATTGGAATAGTTTAAAACTCTCTAAATTAAGTAGATTTCTAATGCAATTGAACAAAAGTAAGATTTATAATTTCAACAAAGAAAAACAAATTAGACATCTAGATCCAAACATACCAACTATTGCACATGTTCCGTCAATTCAAAGTAGTATCGAGTATTGACGCTCAACATTTCATATGATGAATTGCTTTTATAATATCAGCAATTTGCTCAATTTTTATAAATTTGACTTCTTCTCTGCCTCGCCAATTGCTTAGATGTTATACATATCACATTAGTTAAACATATTCTAATTGGGCTTCCAGCGAAGGCACCATATTGCAAACCATTCTTTAAATGTAAAGAATAGGAAGAAAGAGGGTGGTCGGTCAATCACCAAATTGATTAAAAACATGTAAAGCCAGAGACTATATTTTATAAGGAGTACTGATAAAAGCAAGGGAATGGGATGATTGGACAAGAAAGTATACCATATACAATGGTCACCAACGTGATACGGAACTCTTTTTTTATTTTTTTTTAGAACAGAGAAATTTGTAGATGTTATACTTTAGATGCGTATTGGGTAAATCTTTGGATTGACATAATAACTTGCAAATTACGTCAATCAAGTACTCCTTACTAAACAAGCTTCGTATGACAGGTTCGATCAAGATAGTGTAAATAGGGAGATTCGAACGTAAGACCTTTTGGCCTTATACCTCCACTCTACTAACTCGATAACCTCCTAGGGGCCACGAACCCTTAATAACTATTATTTTCTTAAAAATGAGAATATATATTTATTATTTTTTTCTATACATATAGTAAATAAAATTTTAGATCTTTAAATTACAATATTTAAAAAACCACACCGAAAGTTAAATTTATAAGACAAAAATTTAAGATTTAAAAGGTTCAATTAATATTAAACTGTTATAAAACTAACTAAAAATTGAATAAAATTAAAAA
>JANQAP020000087.1:1227064-1240589 GCA_026874005.2 Erythroxylum coriaceum
CAAAAATTTAAGATTTAAAAGGTTCAATTAATATTAAACTGTTATAAAACTAACTAAAAATTGAATAAAATTAAAAAATTTAAAATATGATTGAAAGAGATCATAACTACCTATTGAAGAATTTGAAGTTTAATATAAAATAAAATATTAAATAAAAATTAATTAATTAATTTTAGTTTATAAGAATTTATTAATTAATAAAAATTAATCGATTGATTAATAAATTAATTAATTTTTAATAATAAGAGTTATTAAAATAAATCGAACTAAAAAGATAAAAATGGAATCAAAAAATTAAAAAGTTTATAACTTTTACTATTAAACCGATCAAATAGATTAAAAGTTTTTTAATCATTGCTAAATTATCTGTACAAAATAAGATATCTAATAAAATAATAAGTTAAATAACTTAAAATTAAAAGAATAATTCGATTTAAATAATTTATACACTTTTTACGGAACTGAAATCTATGGCGACCTTTTCTGTAGATTTATCAGGTAATAATTAATCTATCAGATAATGTATATGAATTGGTCAGACTTTCTAGGGTTCTTTGATAAATACGGCGACGGCTATAGAAAATTAACAAACTTCAAAGAATCGCTCCACTAAACTACAATATAATTGACTTGTTGAGAACTTTTTGTTCACAGAAGTTTGCAACACTTTGCTTTCTCTGCACGTCCATGTGCCCCTTTCCACTAGAAAATTGCATTCGTTTCAAGTAATGGTTGTAGTTTTGTACAGTGCTACTTGACAGTACTCCAACGCCGATTGCAGAGTTGCAATTTGATTACTAACCATGCTTTCTGAAGATTAAATCGTTAAGATAAGAAAATTAAGGTTTAAAAGATTCAATAATTATCATAAAATAATTAAAAATTAAATAAAATTTTAAAATATAATTAAAAGAGATTGTTCTTATTAATTGAAGAATTTAAAGTTTAATTGAAAAATAAATTATTAAATAAAAATTAATTGATTTTTTAATTTATAAAAATTTATTAATTTACAAAAATTGACCGATTAATTAATAAACTCATCAGTTTCTAACAACAAGAGTTATTAAAATAAATCGAACTAAAAAAATTAAAAGATTTAAAATTTTTACGATTGAACTAATCGAACCAGTTAATTTTTTTATTATCGATAGCTACAAACTTAATTACAACTTAACCTTTTGACTTTCATGCCATTTATGGTACCCCTTTCTTCAATAAATCTTTTATGGGGAAGCATTTATGTTGCTTCATTCACCAAAGTTGACATCTTGGCCGGCGCCTAGATGTTCTTTAATTAATTTTCAAAGATTTTTTAATTATAACTTCATAAATTGTTATCTATTAATTAAATATTAACTATTGTATGATTACAATGGCTAATTACCTATTACCACCTGTGACGTCACCTGAATTATAATCAATAGATTGCTTATGTCTTAATTAACTTGTTCTTTCTCCTTTCTATAAAAATATAAACAAAATAGATTTTAAAAGACTTTATATTAGTACATTGAGCAAATGACTGGGAACAGGGAACACCTCTAGTTTAGGATATTTAATCAATTTTTTAATATTAAAAATTTGAAATTTTTTATAGCTTTAAAATTTTCAAAAATCTCCTTTCTTAAATTTTAATTAAAAATAATGATCAAATAGACAAGATATAAACCAGCAAATCAAATATTATTTATATGATAATTTAGCCCAGATTGTTAATTATATTAGACTTTAAAATAATAATTTATTATAACTATTATTATATTAGTAACATTTGATTAGTCTATCTTTAATAATTATATCACGCATGTTTGTTATTAATTTTGAACAAAATTTTTAAAAAATAATTTTTCTAAAAAATTAAATTTAGAAAGAATTTTATAAAAATTTTAAATATCAGAACATTTTTCTTCTTAAAGTAGATAGGAGATCTGTTATATCTTTTATTTTAGTATATTTGTACGGTTTTAATTAAAAATAAATACGTAAAAGGGACTGGGTGGTGGAGGAAAACTCTAGCAGTAAACATCAGTAGTCGTGCATGGGATTGACGTGGGCTATAGCTGGGCGTACCCGGAACCGGAGGCATAGAGAGAAAAGAGCAATAGAAAAAAAATGAAAAAAGAAAAAGAAGCATAAACCACCCATCAGTTCAGTCGCATTCATCATTTGGGGCTTGAACTTTGAAGCCTTTTGTGATGATGATGATCAGAGAGACTGAATCGATCAGCATCACCAGGTGGGAAGCAAGCAGCCACATAATCAACCACATCTGCACCCAATCCAGCAGTTTCTGTGGTTCTGGCAACTTTGGGCATTTATTGTTAATGGAACATGGTCCCATAGCCATTCTGTCAATCATATATGCCACAGTGACCCACATAGGTATTAGTATATTGACAATACAATTAAAATTTATATCGCTGATGTAGATGTAGTATGTTTCTTTTTTTATATTTAATGTAGCATTTTTTGTTATTTTTTAATGGATATATTATAAGTATATCCTTCGGGATGGGCCGCTCTGAAAATGATAGTAGCCTCTTTCTAGCTTTTTAATTTTGGGTGACATCTCAGCAATAAACAGTAATGGTCAACTCTAAAGAGGATTAACAGTTCTAAAGAAAAATATTTAAGATTAAACTTATCTAAATAAACCTAGCGCTGCTTACACTCATGTCTGGTCATAGAGATTAATTAGTTAATAAACAAAAAATTTAATAATCATAATTAATTAGACTAATTAAGATACTTAGATTAATTGGACAGACGTAACAGCTTAAAATAATGATTAAAATGTTAAACCAATTCTACTGGTTCAACTGTAAAAATTTTGAATCTTTCAACTTTCAGTTCAGTTTTTAACTTTCTAGTTCGATTTACTTTGATAACTCTTATTGTTAAAAATAGATCAATTTATTAATTAATCGATTAATTTTCATAAATTAATAAATTCTTATAAATTAAAATAAATCAATTAATTTTTATTTAATAATATCTTTTTTCAATTAAACTTTAATTTCATAAAGATAATATCTTTTAAACATATTTCAAAATTTTTAATTTTATTTAATCTTTAGTCAATTTTATAACGGTTTAATATTGATTAAACCGTTTAAATTTTAAATCTCTTATCTTATCAGTTTAACTTCGAATCGTGTTTTTAAATAATGACTAAAAATATACAAAAATTCACGATGAAATGGAAAGCAAATTATAACGTACTTAGAGTCATCAAATTTTTTTTTTTTCAAATAATCAATTAAAAAAAAATATATATACAGTCTTCAGAAGTTCTCCTTCTAAGGACCCGTGATGAGGCGTGAGCTCTGAAGTTTCAACTGCTTCCATTTATCACAATAATCTAGGGTTTCCTAGTTCATGATAATGATATCATATGCCCGTACATAAGCAGAAAGATCTCTGTGGGATTCACAAGGCCCCAACGAAGAAACATCAAATCCCCGAAAGTCTGGAGGCACAACACTCTCTTATATTACGATCTTGTCAAATATGACAACTCCGTGACAAAAAAAACTCCAATTCTACTCTTTTTTTTATATATATACAGTAAATTTCTCAATTTTATCCGACTAGTTTTAAGGCCTTAAAATTTTACTTTTAGAGTCTTAGGAAAGTTACATCTAAAATTTTAATAGCTCTCCAATTTTTACGTAGTCTATACATTTTTGTGTACAAGGAGTCTTTATGTATTGATTGGTCAGCTGCTGATTGATCATTGTCTCCTAATCAGCATCAAGTTTCTATCAGTCCCAAATTTTCAGTAGTTTCAAACTTTCACACTGTCGCTGGAAGCAAGACGTCCACAATTGATTTAACTAAAGAGTATTTTCAAAAGACTAGAGGATTATCAATAGGCAAAAATTCTTCCTTTTTTCACCTTTAATAACTCGAACTTAAAACTTTCTATAAAAAAGAGATTTAAGTGAAGAATTAACGCCACTCCTACTTATCCTATCCTACTCTTCTTCGACACCACATGGCGTACCTTTACGTGAAGGTCTGGGTATCTAAATGGCCCAGGTTGGTCTACAGGCACATAAGCATATCAAATTTTGTAACTTCGGAGTCAACTCAGAACTTAGAATTACAGCATTGTAGCTAGACCTTAACCTCTGTCTTGTGCATGTGTTGGAATAGACGAATCAAGTTTACATTCTCAATCTTTGAAAATAGTCCGTAACGTACATGTTTGATGAGAGTCCACTCCATGGTCAACAAGAGAGGTACTATACTCGCATATATTTATCCATGAAAATGAAGCAGTAGGCTTATAATTGGATGAAGCCCTGTTCGAAAGAGACTGCAAGATGAGTCACGAGCTCATCGCGGAGGCACATATTGATATTAGGGCTAGTGGACAACAGCACTCCGTGATTTCTTGCATAGCATGCTAATCCGGACCTAAGAGCTGGGGGACAAATAAGTTGCTTGTCATTTTCATTCACGTAAGTGAATTTGAATCTTTCGAGGTAAATTGTGCCAGAACATAATTATAGGGGCAAGTAAGTTGCATGTCACTTTCTCGGGAAAATTCACAAAATGATACTTGATCCTTTTGAGGTAAATCAGGAGCGACGGCTTAGTGGTCTTGAATGGATGGTTGAGTGTGATCCATTGCTCGCAATTAAATATTGAATTCTAATTACACTAATAATTATTTGGTGCATTAAATCCTTTTCTGCATACTTCAATTTTATAAAGTTTATAGCCTTTTAGTTCTCCTCTCAACACAGCCCTACCCAAATCTTCCAGACATGATTTCCTAGAAATGTATTTGTTTCGTGTTAGAGGAGAACAGTTGAGATGTTCAATTGGTAATCGAACCCACAAACAAAGGAAAGCTCTGAGCTCTCCTCTGAAAGCATATAGTGCAGCGAGAAAATAGAGAAAAAGGGACGTTTAAATGACATTTAATTGGCAAGCATGCAATGCACATTGGTGTTCCTATCAATCCGTGGCTTGGTTCATTCCCCTTTTCATAAGAAACAATGCTGAGATGAAGAGAAACTATTTCAATCCTTAAATAATACTTTAACATTTATTATTGATATCCTATATTAAGAAGCACATTAATGCGTGTCCCATGTGCATGGTTTCGCATAGTAAAATAAAATTATTAAAGTAAATATACGGATTAGTGAAAATCTATTTACGGTCTGTCATATATTTAATATATGATCGATCAATTATTTAAGGTATGCGGTAGCAAATGAATTAAAAATATTTTAAAATTCTTCGATTTTTTTATTAAGTTATTTGGAAATTGAAGCTCAAATAATTTACTTTCTTTAAAACTTAATAATTTTAAAATTTTATTTTAAACTAATTATTTAGACTGTCCACTAAGTTTAATGGTAATTTGATAGATAGTTTCAAGAAAATGGATGGACTTAATTTGTTTATAATTATTTAACGAACATGGGTCTAAATTATGAGGCCTAATTATGGGTTTGGTATAGTTCTTGATCCTAAAAGCTCATAAGAACAGTTGACCCAATTTTGATGCGGGCTGCACAATTAACCGATTATGTCTCATGTCAATCAAATTTATGATTAAAAATATAATTGTAAAAGACATTCCTATATTTTAATTAAAATTTTAAAATTATCCCTTTTCATTGTCTAAATTTTTAGAATAAAATCTACTTTCTAAATTTATATTAAAAATAATAGTGCAAATATGTGATATAAACATTGCATATAAGTTAATCAAATATTGATTTTTCGATTCGATTTAAATTAAATAAATCGATTTCAATTAATAATTTAATATAATTTAATAAAATATCAATTAGAGTTTAATTAAAAATTAAGTTAGGTCATTTTTCAACAATATTTTTAATTAAATTTAAGATAAAATTTTTAATATTTAAAAATTACAAAATTAAACATTTTTGTGAACCTTGGAGTAACTAGCAAAATTGCTCATTTGTAACCATAATGTTATAGATTTAAGTTACAGAAGCAACTTTTTTGTAAAAATGCAAAAGGAATATTGCGTATATTATAACTCTCCCCAGGCTTCCGCAAAACGGGGAGCCCTGTACACTAGTACATTGGCTTTTTACAAAATTAAAAATTTTAAAGATTAGACAATTATTTAAACTACATAGAAACCTTGTCTTTTAAAATGACAAAATACTTTCAAGAAATAACTTGTAAATTTTGTTTTGAAATAAACAATAAGTACTATTCATGCTTTATATCGCTGTGTTTGATTACTATCTTCAATATTGTGAGACAGAACGAGACCAAAATTTGGAGACGGAACAGAACAAAAATTGGAAACAGTGAGACGTTTGGTTGTGATGGACAGAACAGAAAAAATTGTCTTCGTCTCGAGGACAGAAATGTGTTTGGTTGCAAAGGACAGAACATAAAACAGTGTCAATGACGAAAATGCTCCTGCAGTATAATATGATTGGAAATATATAATTCATTGATTATTTTATAATTGTATCAATATTTATTTTAAGTGTATTTGTAATTTTTTAATTACGATGAAAAAAAGAGAAACCTAAATATTTATTGAAATGGGAAACTTAAAAATTAAATGAAATGAGTTATTGAATTAAAAAAATCCTACAAGTTAGATATTCTAGTACATAATAATTTAATAAAGCATCTAAGTATGCATGGAATTAATTAGATAATAGGTTTGAAAAAATCGTACAAGTTAGAAATTCTAATACATAATAATTTAAAATATCATCTAAGCATTCATTGAATTAATTACATAATAGGTTAAAAAAATCCAACAAGTTTGATATTCTAGTACATAATAATTTAATAAAACATCTAAGCATTCATAGAATTAATTACATAATAGGTTTTAAAAAATCCCACAAGTTTGAAATTTTAATACATAATAATTTAATAAAACACTACGGATTCATGGAATTAATTACATAATTCGTTGAAGATACATCCAAGCCTTATATTTTATTAAGAATGCCCTTAACAATAATACCCAAAATGACTCCAATGGCAATGAGTAAAAATCCTTAACTCCATGCTATTTTTTTCTTCAAAGTTGCAACTTCATTTACTTGTTCATTTGATGGAAGTGAAAATTGATTCGGTATTGATGAAGGTTCATTGGCAGTTGGAACAATTTCTTCATTTCGACTTGAAGTAAGCCTATTGACATCCATAACATAGGCACTTTCTACTTCAATCAACGTCCGATACCCCTTGAATCGAGCATTAGGAAAGCCCTCAGTTGCCAATTTAACATCATTCCAATTTGTAAAAATACCTACTTGACGTCCAACAAATATCACATAAAAGTTATATCTGCCTATAGTTCAGTACCTGAAAATGAATCATATACTTATCATTCATACACGTACATAAATCACAAACATTAAATAGTTAATGAACCAACCATTCATCATTGATTCACAAGTGAAGAAACAAAGTCAACAATTCATTATATCTTCATTCAACATCACATAAGCTGTTTTAAGACAATGCACAATGTAGCTTTCGTGTTAAACTACTATAAAGCCATAAAAGATTAAGAAATAAAGACAGACTTCATCATATAAGAGGCTCCTAACATAAGCCTGTTTTTGGTCTGTAGTTAAACCCCAGAAAAGATTCCCAACATGAGCATTCTTGGAGAAGATCCTTGCAGTCCTAACAACTTTTGCAGTGGAGAAACCTAAATTCCCAAGCTCTTCACCTAGCTTGGGAATTTGGGCTCCTGCAATGGCATCAGCAATGATCTTTGCACTCTCTTTACTACAGTCAACGGCCCGATCAAATGAGGCAGCAAGGCTTTCGAATACTTCAATATCCCTCATCTTCCTTTTTTCTTTGTTTTGTTGGTTCCCTGTTGTGTTGCTGGAAGAGTCGACAGAACTAGTGATATGGACAGAAGCAGTTGCAGCGGGAGTGCTCGATGGGCCTGTTGGATCTGATGAGCCAGCAGGAAGCGCGGGAGCATCACATTCAGTTTCATCAGTCTCAAGTTGAGCAACAGCATCTGCAACATCTTGAGCTCCTGCACCAGTGGCTCTGTCTTTTCCGAAGACAAACTCAAGTTTAGGGAAAATCGGGAAAGGCTTTCCAGGAGTGTAGTACTTGTTGGGGTGTTTCTGGAATAAAAATCAGAAAACTTCAGCATGATAAACATATTATTATTAGGATGCTTCTATAAAGAACCAACTAATATTCAAAACCATTTACCCTCATCCATTCGTCCAGCACTTGCTTGCTGTCAACCTCAACGCATTGCTTGCTTTCATTCCAACCAAATCCACTGCAGTTTAACATGTCAAAGGTTGTTTGATATTTTTCCTTCAACCTCTTGTGCTTATTTTATATATGCCTCTTCTGAATGCCACAATCAGGAAACTTCTCTACCATCAAATTGGCAAGAAGTTGGAAAGTACCAGGCTTAAATTTCCCATTATCAGCTATGTGACCAGCTACAACTGCCTCCTCCATGAAGGTCACAAATGCTTCTGTTTCATCTGATGTCCAAACTCTTGACATTGCACCTATACCATGCAATGTCATACCCCAAACCATTTCCATAAATGATTAACCACCATTATTTGAAACTTTTTTTGAAATAAAGAAGACAATATTGAATTAAAAGAAACATGTAATTAAGTGCAAATAAATCAAATAAACAACAATTTAATGGTGTGTTCTCAAATTCAGTTACAATGAAAGTCAACAATATAAAGAGAAATTAAAACAAAGCCTCAATTCAGTTACAATGAAAGCCAACCAAATTTAAACCCTCAAATCAATAAAAAGAAACATTAACTAAATTAAAGTTCACAATTTAATGGTTTCTTCTCCAATCATCAAACATGTTCTTAGCTAAATCCTCTCTCCATTGACTCCATTCATTACTTGTCCCAACACGATCAACAAATTCAGGGAAAGGTTCATCTTCCCCAATTGGCATATCCTCAGCTTCAGGAGGAGTAAGCTCTGCTGGATCATAAGTCATATGCAACCTAATAAAGTTGTGCAGAAGGCAGTATGCAAGAGTGATGTGCACATAAGTGGCTGCTAGATAAAAAGACAGATTTCTTAGGATTTTCCATCTTTTTTTCAATAAACCAAATGCACGTTCAATCACATTTCTGGCAGATGAGTGTCTCTTATTAAAGAGCTCTTTTGGGTTCCTAGGTGCCCTTCCATCTCTTGCCTACTCTTGAATATGGTACCTTGTGCCTCTAAAAGGTGCAAGAAAATAGGACCATTGGTATAACCAACATCTACTAAGTAGTAATTTCCTATAAACAAATGACACTATTATTATTGTATTTGTAATCATACCTTAAAAAACAAAAATCAAAATTCTGACAATTCTTATCTAACATACCCCTTGGAACTTGAAGTTTATTACGCCTAGTAACAACATCATGCAAAACCCTTGAATTCGTTGCTGAACCCTCCCATCCAGTAAGCACATAAACAAAGTTTAAGTTCTTATCACACACCCCTGACACATTAGTGCATATTTTCCCTCTTCTACCTCTGTATCTGGGTTTGTCTATGTGGGGAACTATTATTTCTAAATAGGTCCCATCTAAAGCATTAAGGCAATCCTTTGAACAAAAATCAACAAAAAAAGAAGTTATAATTTACTATTTTAAAAAGTGAAATTAGACAATATATTGTAGCTAATTAAATTTACTAACCTTAAACCATTTCCATCTATTGTCTGTGCAATCCTCAGGAATTAGTATGAGGTTGACATACAACAGATGTTGAAGCTTGAGTACAGCCTTCATTAGACTATGGAAGACCCTACTTAATGTTTCTCCTGACCTCATAAACTGAACTTGTAATACTCTATTCGATTCATTTTGTGCTAATATTCTTAGGAAGATTAAAACTTTTTCTTCAATAGGCACATGGCCATTATTCGTCAACCCACCATGGACCTTAAGCATTTCACATAACATTGTAAATGCATTACAGTCCATCCTTAAATCCCACTGGCTATTCCTATCACCCTCATGCAAAATCCTATCTATATTGGCTTGCCTAGTTGGTACTGTTAATGCCCTACTACCTTTAGTATTTTCACTCCTACACAGTTTTTTTGTGTATACATACAAGCATAATAATATGACCATTCTCATATTATTATGAGAATTGCCCATTCCAAAGCTCAAACAAAGTCAGACACTTAAACATAGCATCATGATCTTTGTTATCCATTTTTATTTCCAAAAACTGTCTACAAAGAGAGAAAAATTAATGATCATAAACAAGCCACAACCAATAATACAAGAATAAACAACAACTAAGAACAATTAATGCATACAATTGTAGAACAATTGTAAGCTTTATCACAAGCACAATAATTAGTAATACAGATTGAATTTTATTTTATATATGTGTGTGTGTGTGTGTCCTAAATCTTAGCATATAATGGCGCCGTGTTTGCATATGTAACTGTATAGGCCGTTGCAGGAATAGTTTGGTAATGATAGAATTAATGAACTTAGTTGATCTTTCAGTTGAATACTTGAAACTAGTTTGGCATACAAAACGAGCTTTATCTTACAACAACTTATAAACTAAGAGTAGCAGTTTCATGGGAATAGGAAAATCATTTCAATTCAATGCTCATAAATTCAAGTGAGGTAAGACACCAAATGAGATGTGAATCCGGTGTTGGGACTTTCTATAACCAGTTTCTTAGGAGCATCATGGCGGTAATTAGTCATAAGGTTTAGTGGTTATACAAGCAACTCTACCAAGTTTTTATACAATTAAGCAAGGAACATCATAGGAATCTGTTGCGGTAGGACTTCATAGGATAATTCCATTCACTGAAGAGGAAGAGAAAAGGATTGCACTTTTTAAAGTTCGGTATGGCCTTTCAGGTGTAGATTGTCTATCTAAAGGAAAAATATAAATATTCGACTATCCCCTTTCTCTTCAATAACAGTTTATTCTTCATTTAAGGACCTAATCCTAATCTATCATTCATTTTTGCTCATTCAGTAAGTAAATAGAGCTGGTTTTAACTAGATCAGAATAGATAGCATTTCCAATGTACAAGTAAGTAAACAAACAAAATTAACTAAACTGTGTGTCATTCAAACCCAGAAAAGCAAGGTATATCATTTACACCAACAATTACAATCAGATTCTAAAACAAGATACTAGGAATACCTTGTTATATGTGGCTATCAATGACCGGTAATATGAGTGAGGATAGATGTCCTTAAAATATGAATCAACTTGTTCCTTTAAAGTTTGACGTTCAGTTAACAGATGGCAAATCTCTAACAAGAAAACCAAATTGCTCGGGTTTCACTGTAGGAGACATTACAGCATTAGCTCTCAACTGAGAGACATGTAAATATGCCTAGGTAGCAATCAAGAATGCCCGCAACCTTGAACTTTTTTTTTGCATGCTATAAGAGAATCCAATTAACAAGTAGACACACTACTGAGTCGAGGTACAGAAGTAAGGAAATGTATTCAACAATCATACAAGTTTAGCTAACAGAAAAAGAAGTAGCAATTATATTTTTCTCTATACCAACATGAGCAAAACTAGAGAGGAACGACCTGGAAACCAAGCAAAGTATACTCTATTGATCCTAACCAAGTTTTACAAGGAAGATACTAAAACTTTTGCCTTTACAAATATGGTAGCTTTTAAGCATAATACATACTACTTTACAAGCTTATATCTAGGAAGACAATAGGATGAAAAATCAATTATATACATCCTCAGTACATATTATACCCAAATTTGGCAGGAATGGAGCGGCAGTGAAACTTGGAAATATGCATCATGATAAAGGGAATACCTACTTCTAGTTTAATATCTGAATTTATATAAGTCATATGTAATATAAAGCTTTTGACCCTCATGGGCTCGCTATGTATTCACAGAAATGCACCTCAAGCTTATGACCAGATAAGTAGTAGAAAAATTTAAAGTAGACATACCACATGAGACAAAATATACATGAATGAGTTAATATTTATTGATGAGAAATCTCATTTGCTATGACCCAAATGATACTATGGTTTTCTCCTAGCGAAGGCATCTCACGGAAGACTAAAACCTTCACTATCATCCATAAACTCTGTACATACCTTAGATGGATCTATCAAGGAAAAGCAGCACTCTTATTATGGTCGCATGCATGGTAATTTATATTGGGTTACTTTATTTGACTAAAAGTTAATGCAACTACAATATCCAAGCAATAAATGCTGGTGATTTGAAAAATTGTTGATCACCTACAATGCAACTGTGACATAAACAGGGCCCCAAATTTCCAACTATACAGCCAACAGATTGTTGGTGCATATCATAGACATGCAATATACACACTTGTATTTGCAAACTTGTCTTTATTCACAAAACTAGAAATTATTTCTCCTGAAAAATTATAAAGAATGGAAGAGTCATCTGTTGGGCCCCCACCTATTGTGAGACACGTGGCCGACGTCCTAAGTGACATCTGGACGTGCATCCCACAAGGGTGGAGTGCCCTCACTAGGACAAACCTTAACTTGAAACTTCATCTTGATCACTTCTTACCATCTTGTCCTATGACTTGTACTTAGTCTAAGTCTTTAACTGATTCTTGATCCTTGATTAGTGAATTCTGTGTTTAAATCCAAGTAAGTGACTGTTCAATTATACTGACTTAACTTCTTCTTGCATCGTTCATGGTTAGCCCATCGTCTATGTTTACTTATGATCTGTGTTCTATCGTCTGGGTTCTATCGTCTATAGTTGACTTTTATCGTCTGGGTTGACCTCTTATCGTCTGTATTTCATTTACGTCTGCCTTTCTATCGTCTGTCTTTCTATCGTCTGTCTTTCTATCATCTGCCTTGTGACGTGTCATCACAGACGATTCCTTGCGTCTATGTTATGACGTGTTGTCTGTGTTCCTTGCGTCTGTGTTCCTCCTTTGCGTCTATGTGTGACGTCAGCATAGACGGTTCCTTTCGTCTATGTTCTTCCTTTGCGTCTGTGCTGTGACGTCAGCACAGATGATTCCTTTCGTCTGTGTTCTTCCTTTGCGTCTGTGTTGTAACGTCATCACAGATGATACTCTTCCTTTCTATTTTTCTTGCCTCTGCCTTACTTAATGCAGACTTAAATCTTCTCAACCACTCTCATTCGTCCGAAAACCAAGGTCAAAATACACAACATAAACATCAATTGCTTCTCAAAGCTTCAAATTCATCTGATCAACACATGCAACGTGAAACTTAACAGTGATTATAATCATGCGCAGAACATACATATATTTCATTCATTCTTAAAGAAATGTTGGTTTTACAAAGCTTTATTAACCTTATAAGCCACAATACATCAATACACTTGAATCAGTAAAGCTTGAAAGGTGGTTAAAGCCTTAAGTTCTCAAAAATCTAACTTAAGAGTACAAAAGAATATATGCAGGCTGGAGTGCTGCCTTGACTCTTGACTACTCACTCTCTTGTTCTTCACCTGAATGGGACAGAATTGGGAGGGGGTGAG
>JANQAP020000087.1:1240689-1268722 GCA_026874005.2 Erythroxylum coriaceum
GATTAAAACTTTTTCTTCAATAGGCACATGGCCATTATTCGTCAACCCACCATGGACCTTAAGCATTTCACATAACAATGTAAATGCATTACAGTCCATCCTTAAATCCCATTGGCTATTCCTATCACCCTCATGCAAAATCCTATCTATATTGGCTTGCCTAGTTGGTACTGTCAATGCCCTACTACCTTTAGCATTTTCACTCCTACGCAGTTTTTTTGTATATACATACAAGCATAACAACATGACCATTCTCATAAAATCCAATTGCCCATTCCAAAGCTTAAACAAAGTCAGACACTTAAACATAGCATCATGATCCTTGTTATCCATTTTTATTTCCAAAAACTGTCTGTAAAGAGAGAAAAATTAATGATCATAAACAAGCCACCAACAATACAAGAATAAACAACAACTAAGAACAATCAATGCATACGGTTGCAGAACAATTGTAAGCTTTATCAATGCATACAGACTGAATTTTATTTTATATATGTGTGTGTGTGTGTGTCCTAAATCGTAGCACATAATGGCGTTGTGTTTGCTTATGTAACTGCATAGGCCATTGCAGCAATAGTTTGGTAATGATAGAATTAATGAACTCAGTTGATCTTTCAGTTGAATACTTGAAACTAGTTTAGCATACAAAATGAGCTTTATCTTGCAACAACGTATAAACTAAGAGTAGCAGCTTCATGGGAATAGGAAAATCATTTCAATTCAATGCTTATAAATTCAAGTGAGGTAGGAAACCAAATGAGATGTGAATCCGGCGTTGGGACTTTCTATAACCAGTTTCTTAGGAGCACCATGGCGGTAATTAGTCATAATGTTTAGTGGTTATACAAGCAACTCTACCAAGTTTTTATATAATTAAGCAAGGAACATCATAGGAATCTGTTGCGGCAGGACTTTATAGGATAATTTCATTCACTGAAGAGGAAGAGAAAAGGATTTCACTTTTTTAAGTTCAGTATGGCCTTTCAGGTGTAGATTGTCTATCTAAAGGAAAAATATAAATATTCAACTATCCCCTTTCTCTTCAATAACAGTTTATTCTTCATTTTAAGGACCTAATCCTAATCTGTCAATCATTTTTGCTCATTCAGTAAGTAAATAGAGTTGGTTTTAACCAGATTAGAACAGATAGTATTTCCAATGTTCAAGTAAGCAAACAAACAAAATTAACTAAGTTGTGTGTCATTCAAACCCAGAAAAGCAAGGTATATCATTTACACCAACAATTGCAATCAGATTCTAAAACAAGATACTAGGAATACCTTGTTATCTGTGGCTATCAATGACCAGTAATATGAATGAGGATAAATGTCCTTAAAATATGAATCAACTTATTCCTTTAAAGTTTGACCTTCAGTTAACAGATGGCAAATCTCTAACAAGAAAACAAAATTGCTCGGGTTTCATTGCAGGAGACATTACAGCATTAGCTCCCAACCGAGAGACATGTAAATATGCCTAGGTAGCAATCAAGAATGCCCGCAACCTTGAACTTTTTTTTTGCATGTCAGAAGAGAATCCAATTAACAAGTAGACACACTACTGAGTCGAGGTACAGAAGTAAGGAAATGTATTCAACGATCATACAAGTTTAGCTAACAGAAAAAGAAGCAGCAACTATATTTTTCTCTATACCAACATGAACAAAGCTAGAGAGGAATGACCTGGAAACCAAGCAAAGTATACTCTATTGATCCTAACCAAGTTCTACAAGGAAGATACTAAAACTTTTGCCCTTACAAATATGGTAGCTTCTAAGCACAATACATACTGCTTTACAAGCTCATATCTAAGAAGACAATAGGATGAAAAATCAATTATATACATCCTCAGTACATATTATACCCAAATTTGGCAGGAATGGAGCGGCAATGAAACTTGGAAATATGCATCATGATAAAGGGAATACCTACTTCTAGTTTAATATCTGAATTTATATAAGCCATATGTAATATAAAGCTTTTGACCCTCATGGTCTCGCTATTTATTCACAGAAACGCACCTTAAACTTATGACCAGATAAGTAGCAGAGAAATTAAAAGTAGGCATACCACATGAGACAAAATATACATGCATAAGTTAAGATTTATTGATGAGAAATCTCATTTGCTATGACCCAAATGATAATATGGTTTTCTCCTAGCGAAGGCATCTCACAAAAGACTAAAACCTTCACCATCATCCATAAACTCTGTACATACCTTAGATGGATCCATTAAGGAAAAGCAGCACTCTTATTATGGTCGCATGCATGGTAATTTATATCGGGTTGCTTTATTTGACTAAAAGTTAATGTAACTACAATATCCAAGCAATAAATGCTGGTGATTTAAAAAATTGTTGATCACCTACAATGCAACTGTGACATAAACAGGGCCCAAAATTTCCAACTATACGGCCAACAGATTGTTGGTGCATATCATAGACATGCAATATACACACTTGTATTTGCAAACTTGTCTTTATTCCCAAAACTAGAAATTATTTCTCCTGAAAAATTATAAAGAATGGAAGAGTTACCCATCGAGTCGATTTTCTCAAAATTTTAAGTCTCCAACTCTCTACAGAAGTTTATCTCATAATGCTCATAAATCTTACAAAATATACTATAGCTAGCTAGTAATCAAAAGCTGTCTCAAAATCTCTGATAATCCCTTATACATTCTGTTTCTTCATATAGTCTATCTTCCACATTTTAATTGATTTCCCATCCAGCTTAACCATCCTTCAAAAGAAAAAATCAAGAAGACTAGGTTATCTCACATCCACATAGTACCCACTCCATAATCTCTTGAACAGTTTGCAGTTAACTTTTATTCACGCAGCTGAAAACAGCCACCCCCAAATGCAGACAACCCCAGAAAGAGAGAGATATGGGAATAGAAAACAATAGAGACGCAAGCCAGAGAGCAAAAGCAATCAAGTAAACGCATAAGGAATCAAACATGGACAGCGAAACGAAAGGCAAAGAAGGGGAGAAAATGAATAGAAAAAAAATACTTATCTTTGACTGAGAGACGAACCAGAGGGAAGAAGGAGCGCTGCGAGAGAGAGACGAAAATTTGAGAGTGAATTTGACTGAGAGACGAACCAGAGGGAAGGAGCGCTACGAGAGTTGGAGATGAAAATTTGAGAGTGCATTAGGTTTCGGGGTAAGTTGAGGGAGGGTATTTTTGACATTTCCTTGTGTGTTTTACTTTTGTCCCTGGGACAAGAAATCTTGTACCATAGTCTTGGGAGGAACAAAAAATTTCTGTCCTTGTGCTTTGAAGACGGAACAAAAATGGGTGAGAACAGCAAGCAAACGCTATCAAGGACAGGATTATTATGTCCTTGTCCTCTGTCTCCGTTGGTGGAGACATCAACCAAACGCTGTGTATGTTCCTCACGTATCCTCGACATGCAACTATCATTTTGCTGCTTCTAAAGTGAAAAATGAATTAGAAATACTAATAGAGGGGTCAATCGTCAAGTTTATTTGCATAATTATTAAATTTATTTATTTAATAATGTACTTCCATCTTATAATATTTTGAAACTCTTATTTTTCTTTTCTTTAAAATTCACTTACAAATATTGTTTTTATACAAAGGTTTTAATTATTTAACAACTATGAAATTTAAAAAAATGTTATTTTTAATACTAATTTTTATTTTTGTCAAACCCATTAACTTTTAAAACTATTATCTATATTAATGTGACATAATTATATCAAATCACAGCAAATATATAATATTGTATGGTAGAAAATATATCAAACATCTATTGTTAATTATTTAAAATTGAAAAAAGAATTTATCAAAATTAAAACTCTAGCAAAATGATAAGAAATCTATTTGTATGAATTAGCTCAAATATAATACCAAAAAGTAATGTTTTAAAAACTGGACTAGAAGTTAAACCGGTAAAACAAGAGATTCAAGGTTTAAAAGGTTCAATCGATATTTGAACATTATAAAACTGAATAAAAATTAAATAAATTAAAGAAATTAAAATATGATTGAAAGAGATTATCCTTATTTATCGAAAAATTTAGTTTAATTAAAAAATTATTAAATGAATATTAAATGATTTATTTTGATTTATAAGAATTTATTAATTTATAAAATTTATCTATTAATTAATAAATTGATTAATTTTTAATAATAAGATTTATTAAAGTAAATTGAATCAAAAAGTTAAAAATTAAACCGAAAAATTGAACGGTTTAATATTTTTACGATTAAACCGGCCAAATTAAAATAATTTTTTAATCAATGAAAAACAAATGCAAAAAATGAGTTACGTATAGGGATGACAATAAGTCAAACCGAGTCGGAACAATATCTAAGACTTAGGGCTGACTGACTTGAGCCCGGCCTAACTGGGCCATGAAGAGGCCTAAGTTCGGGTAGACCCAACTCGATTTATTATTTTTTAAAAAATTCAAAAGCAACGTCATTTTGTCATTATTGTTCGAGCCTCAATTTGGATTGGGCTCCTAGAGCCCAGATGACTCATACAATTGGGCTCATGACCGGGCCAATCTTGACCTAGTCTATTGACTTTGTACTAAGCCGGACCTATTGCCATGCCTGTTACGTACTTACATTATCATAAATTATCAATTCATTCGTAATAATGACGCGATAATCAACAGTTCCATTCCATCAAATGAGCATTGATACCTTATTATTTTTACTTTCCTTTTGTTTAACACACATTACTACTGATTTCACGAAGTTTCTCAATTTGTTTGGAAAAGAGAAAAACCTAACCGATTTTTCGGCTTCAAATCATACAAGGGCACTCTTATACTGTTTAATTCGCTTCAGCTTCCAAAATTGGAACACCAAATAATTGGAAACCCTAATTTCCCTGAAAGAGTTAAAATGTTATGTACATGATCGACGTGTAGATGCATGTCGGTGGAATAAAGGTGGATCTGAATTGGTTACTGCAATTTGTGTTTACGATTTTTGTGATAGCTTTAGGTTTGCTTCACTTGGTAAAGAACACGGCTTCGAAATACTTCGAAGTCGACGCCGGTTTTGAAGGCGGTGGAAGAGGCGGCGGCGGTGCAGACGGAGGAAGAGCAGAGGGGAACGCTGATCGGAGTCTGGCCGAGGGAGTGGTTTCCATGGAAACCGCCGAAGATTCTTCTTGTTCCAATTGCGGCAAGTCTGGGAAGCACAGGAAGTGCTCTCGTTGTAAATCTGTTAAGTACTGGTGCGTATTCTTTTTTATTCAATGCTCGTCGAATACTTCCACTTTTTAACTTTTGGTGAATTGGGAGGCACTTGTATGGCCTTTGCATCATTGGCTTTTCCAATTTTCTTGTTTTATTTGATATTACAATGGAGAGTTACATATTTGGGAATATGGTTGTCTGTTTCTGGCGCCAGAATAGCCCTGATGATATATAGTTTACTGGTTAGAGTATAGTAAGACCAACTAGACACAGTTACAAGATTGAATAATCGGTTTAAAAGATTTTATTTGTATTCAGGATATTATAAGTTTTAACTTGTAACCAAGATGTTGCAATTTCATAGCTGTTTATAATGTTTTAGTACTGAATAACATCTATTGGGCTCTGTACTTTCAAGCATGCGGATTTTCTTTATAGGATAAATTTCAGCTCAAATATACATTTCCAAGGTTAAAGCTCTATGTTTTGTAGTTTACTAATATCTATTAGGATGTCAGCCTTGGTAGCATTTTCAGTTAAAATTTCCTTAAAGTTTATCAGTTATTCTCTTTTTCCAGCTCTTCTGTATGCCAAACTGAACATTGGAACTCTGGGCACAAGACAAAATGCAAGCAGTTTGGACAGAAAACTCGAGGTGTTAGTGCTGGAAATTTTTCTGGAATTGCACTTGTTCCTTCTTATGGGACTTCAAAACCTACGAAAAGGCCAAGAAAGGCATATGCTTTGACCTTTTGTTTTGATTCTATTGCTCCTACTTTTTGGAAGCTCTTTTATCGTGTGAAGAGTTTATTATTTTTGTAAGGAGCCAAAACTGATCTCCAAACTTATTTTCCAGGTTCTTTTTCCTTACGAGGAGTTCCTTAAACTTTACAACTCGGAAAAGCCATGCTTTGCTCCTTGTGGTCTCTTGAATTGTGGGAACAGGTCATACTTCATGACTCTAGTATTGTGCTTTACCTTCCAAATCATGGGCAAATATGTTGGTAATTGTGAGTTATTTAGGGTCTCATTTTAGTTCTTCCTTTTGGTTGTAGCTGTTTCGCCAATGTGGTCTTGCAATGCCTTACTTTCACACGCCCTCTTGTTGCCTACTTGTTGGAGAAAGGTCATCAAAGAGAATGTGAGTTGAAGAATTATGATTATTGTCAATTACCATCTTAGAGGGCCTTGAGTATTTCCTAAATTGCAACTTTTAACTTTACTTTTCAGACAACTGTGATGATTGGTGTTTTCTATGCTTACTTCAAGAGCATGTTGAAAGAGCAAGCCAAAGCTCTCACCCATTTTCTCCAATTAAAATTCTCTCCCGTCTACCTAATATTGGTGGTAACCTTGGATATGGAAGACAGGAGGATGCTCATGAGTTCATGAGGTTTGCCATTGATACAATGCAATCAGTGTGCCTTGATGAGTTTGGCGGAGAAAAAGCTGTTGATGCTAGCTCTCAAGAAACTACCCTTATTCAACATATTTTTGGTGGTCAGCTGCAATCTCAGGTTATGCAACTTATTTAAGCTGTGTACATAAATATTATAACTTTTTCATAAAGTAAAATGTAACATTCTCTCACCTTGCTGCCATCTGACATTTTTGTCATCAATTAAGGAAAAAAGCTGATGCACTTCTGTGGCTGAGCTATTCAACAGAAAACATCATTAGGACTATAGATTACATGCTAGAAATGTAACAGATTCCATTTTACGATAGACTTGAGAATACATTTTCATCTATCATTTGCCTTTATTGCTTCTTGGAAATAAAGGAAAAGAGAAGATCTTTTGCAAATAATAGACTCTGCAAAAATTAATTGGTCTATCCTTCTTCTCACTCTTTGCCTTGGTGGTACATTATGCAAAGAAATGGAAATCTATCCTAATGGAAATCTATCCTAATTATGAGCTATTATCTATTCTAAATGTCTTAATTTACTATTCTCAAGGACTTGTCAGAAATCAAGTAGGTGAGATTCTAATATGATGTAAGCATCAGTTGCAGATGTGGCACTTCTTGTCATATAATGATGGCCTATAAATTTCATGAGGCAAAATTTATTAATTATCAAATTTTGACTTATTTTTTTATTTTGTCACTTACCAAAAATTATATAGCAAAACTTTTGGAATGAGATAGTTTAAAAAGTTCGCAGTTATTAAGCCAGTTACAATCTCCACTGCCGACTCACTTGCAATGTGATTTGAATGTTGCATTGCATAGTTTGCATATTGGTTGATGATTTGTCCCAAGTTTCTAATTGTACACATTTCTTGAGCAGTTAAATCTTCAAACTCTCCTGGTCTGGTTGATGACCTGACTGATTTTACTGTTTTGTAATTTACTTTAGGTGATATGTGCGTCATGCAATAAAATATCAAATCAGTATGAAAGCATGATGGATCTAACTGTTGAAATTCACGGTGATGCTGCATCATTGGAGGAATGCCTTGATCAGTTCACGGTCAAAGAGTGGCTTCATGGAGATAATCTGTACAAATGTGATGGGTATGGCTGATAGTCCTGAACTTAGAAGCACAAGACCTCATATTATCCACTCTGTGCATGGTTCTGTTTTTGGCATTTGTTCATCGTATGCATATAATATAAGACTTCACTTCTCACGCAATTTTAGGCTTCCTGTACACACGATCTTTAATCATGGAGGTGAGAATCCATATTATAATTTGAACTGAAATCAGGGGGTGAATCATAAAAGTTGAGAGTTTGATTTAATACATCCGGCCCTTTTCCTTTGAAGTAGACTCAAGAGTTAACAACTCCATTATAGTTAGGTTTATCTCGCTTTCCAGACTGAGCAAAATGAGTATTTTACTTTAACCAGATCAAGATGGATTTAGTTGGGGCTGAAGGTAAAACTTGCTCATTAAGAAATTTTTGCACAAATTATCAAGTATTCTTCATTAGATGGGGAATGATATGAATGAGTAATGTTACATATAAATTTATGTGTATGTTTGACTTTTTCTCTGTTCCTGATATTTGATGTGATCTCCACTCCTGTTTACAGGTGCAATGACTATGTCAAGGCATGGAAACGTCTTACGATCCGAAGGGCTCCAAATATTCTAACAATTGCCTTAAAAAGATTTCAGGTTGGACCAGTACCTATTTCTTTTAGATTCTATTCCCAACTTTTAATTATGTCCTATGTTTATAACATCTGTTTTATTATGTCCTATATTATAACATCTGTTATAATACAACTTCTTCTCTAATATAACATCTGTTAACCTGACTCTCCAGAGTGGCAGATTTGGCAAACTTAATAAACGAGTAACATTTCCTGAGACCTTGGACCTCAGTCCCTACATGAGTGAGGAAGCAGATGGTACTGATATATACAAGCTCTATGCGGTTGTTGTCCACATTGACATGCTGAATGCATCATTTTTCGGTCATTATATATGCTACACAAAGGATTTTTGTGGCAACTGGTACAGAATTGATGACTGTAAGGTGGGTCTCTCTCTCCCTCTCTCACCCTTAGCACTCGCTGTCCTGTCTTTGCAAAAGCTGCCGTAATTTCCTTATAAAACACTGCGTCCCAAGTTTGCATTTAGAAATGACTGTTAGTGAGGATTAATCAATGATAATAATTCTAATCACTTGAACACTATGTGCTATTGGGTGCAACCTACTACTCAAATGTAGCTGAGGTTCATTGTCTGAATAGCCTGAACTGTATAATTGGATGAATTGATCTTCATTTCAAAGATGAAATGGCTGCTAATTAGCAGTACTGATTATTGTAACTATTGGTTGATTAATCTGAAAGATGACTCGTTTTACAGAAGGTTGTAAGGTGAATAAGATCCATAATAGAGGTTACAAAAAGCAGGGTAGATTGGTTTTTATTCTAACCTAACTTTCCTCTTGGAGGAGAAGACGCATTTTCATTTCAACTGCTTGAGATGTGCATTTATTTACAGTTTAATACTAATAACACCAACTGTTTGTATATCTGGCCTCAGGTTACAAGGGTTGAATTGGAAGAGGTACTTTCTCAGGCAGCTTATATGCTTTTATATAGCAGGTAACAAGCTAATCTTCCATATTCTTTCAACATTCTTTCTGTTAAACAAAATTTAGGTATTTACTTTTTCATGTGTATAACATGGGAGAGAAGAGAGGGGAAATTGAAGTATGTGTTTCTGTTTGATCATTTCTGACTTGTAGTTGATTGTGCAATTGATTTTCTCCTGGTTGTTTTACTAGTAAAATTATTTGTTCTACCTAGAAAGGCTTGGGCTTGGGCTTCGTCTTATTCTTTGTCTGTCTTAATGTTTTTTTTGGTTACTTGCTTAGTTTAACAATCTGGTTGGTTTTTGGTTTTAACCGAAAAGTTGTGCCCATAGCTGCACTGGCAGTTTTTATATTATATGTGATGAACGTATTATCTGTCTGGTTTTCTTTTTTAATAATTTAAGCTGTATCCTAAAGCTAGCATGTGGGAGTGGATTTGTGTTGTTTAATTTGAGAAGTACTGTTACATTAAAAGGAGGATGTATGGTATAATTTCTAAGAGGGGTGTTCCTTTGGTCATGTTTTCCTGGTGTGGCGCAGGGTTTCAGCTCGGTCATCTTGTTGCAAAACCGTGGAAACTTTGAAGGAGAAGCAGGAAATGGTGAAATCAGTATCAGATTCTTGCACAAAGGAAAATGGTGATTGCATGTCAACTTTGGCATCTATGAATTCAACGAGCAGTTCTGGGTCCCTAGCATCAGAAGGTAATTCTGATGTTGTAAGGGAGCACTTTGAAGATGGTGGTGCAACTAATAATCGGCTAATTCCAGGCAATACAGAAGTATCTTTTCCAATCAAGAATGGAAATTTGGGAGTTGAATCTGAAGCTGAAACAGGTGCAGATCTTATGGATACTTTTCCTTCCAAGTCTTGTTCTTCTCCTTTAAAGAAACCATTAATCCGTGATAAAAGTTTGCTAGTTGGAATCAATTGTGAAGATCCGGAGAGTATGGTAGTTGGTCGGGAATCAACTTCATCTGTTTCAGTGGAGCCTTCTGGACAGCTAAAAGGTTCATGTGCTGCAATTGACTCCAGATCTCTTGTTGAAAGTTCTAGCAACTTGCTTGATTCTGGACTGAGTTGGGACGTTGTGAGGGATATCAAAGTTAATGGCAGCATTCATTCACATTCAGGCGAGGCTACTACTACGAACGAGACTCGTAATCTGAAACGTGAATCACCATTCCGCGTTTCAGATAATTATGCTCAGAATTAACAGATTGTCACCGAGTTAAATCTGCGACTTTCCACTGGTCCATTGTTAAATACTTATTCATGATCCCAGCTGGAGAAGGACGAGTTAGGATTTTCGTCTAAGGTTTCAATATTTTACCGAAATCTTAGGTTCCATTTGACTTGGAATTACAATATGAGAAGAAAAGTTCCTTTCATGTCGTTGCTTGGGCCCGATCTAAACTAAAACGGTTGATGAAGTTTCTCATGAAACATCTTTGCTGGTAATCTGTCAAAAGTCGGATACAAAATTGAAACATAAGCTCAAACTTGAACTTTGGTAGCCTTACTTTTAACAATTAGACAACATAATGTCCACACCGTTACAAAATTTAGGAACAACTGAGATGGTGACCCCTCAAAAACCCTCAACAATGAACTGTTTTTGCCAAATGGTGGCACCTTCTCAGTCTTCAAAATTAAAAGTTGCTTCACATAATCAAAGATAGCCAAAAGGATCTTCCCAGCTTGCGTGACATGTATACATCATAGAAAGTTAATCTGCAACAAATGCCTTTCGCAGTAGAAGGCGACGGCAAACAAAACTACTCGTGTTTGATTTTGTTGCACCTCCTCACGTTTGCTGCAATTGAAGGTCCTGGAAATATATATAATGATTTAGTTGCACTGGCAGAGGCATTTTTCATTCACTATTTCACATCAAGATGCATCATGAACAAAATATTAAAACTTCTCATTTCAATTACCTTTAATACAAAGGATCGTATGTTATCCATTGTTTTGTGAAGGCATCATTTTAAGAATGTTCAGTATCGGCATTTCAGAACCTGAATTTTGTTTATAAGCTAGATATTAAGAATCTGAATCATCGCAGGCCAAGAAGCTTTGTCCATAAGAAACAAGAATGTGACTGCAAGCTTTCTATGTGCTGCTTGGACAGCTATATTTTGTTGTGCATAAAACTGGAAATTTTGGCAATGTTTTTCTTCTATAAAATCATGGATATAAACTTGGAAATCGTAATTAAACCTAGAAACTTGTAAACAAATGACAATTAAAAGAATAGGGAGAAACAGTAAAAATTTCTTAACTCTGGATAAGCAGGGAGAAGTTACCATAGAACTTCATCACAGGTTTCTTCCCACCCTTGATAAGTTCCAACACGAAGACATCTCCCGCTCTTAGCTGATTTGACCTTGCAAATGTGGTCCACCCCTTTCCAATAAACACTCTGCCACCACTTTTCCTTATCTTTAATGATGCTGGCCATGCCCTTCCTGTTTCATCTAAAAGGATCATCTCACAAGATGCACTTGTTAGGCCATTTGTGCTTGCAAATTTTCTAGGGATAGCCTGCAGATAGACTACATATGAGATAATAATTATACGCGAATGTATAACACGTGTTGTAATACTCACCAGACCTTTTTTAAGGTTATATTCGTACATAGTGATTGAAACATGGGGATGTATGATTGATGAAGAACTTGGTTTTGTATCACAATGCATTAGATGCTCTTTTGCTTCAGGTTGCTTCGTCAACCCTGCAAAGCATTGTCAGCAAGAAAAGCAGTGTCATAACATGATAACAAGGAAAAAGGGAAGGTACTTTCATGAGCTTTTTTTTTTTTTACATGAAATAAATTGAATAGCAGCAGTTGACATTTCACCAATTAATGCATAACATGTTTTTAGGTTGGCTACCTCAGCTTGTGCTAGGTGGTTGCATTTAGGAATGGCAGTCCAGGCCCATGTTGACTGGCTCGGGCCATGGGAAGCCGGCCCAGCCTGATTTGGGTTACCAAAACGATGTCATTTTAGTTCATAAGTTTCTTAAACTAAAGACCAAATCAACATCATTTTGGTTGCAGACTGGGCGGTTGGCCGGGCCAAGTTAGAGATGGCCTCAGCCTGACCATTGCAAATCCTAGTTGCATTTCATGGTTTAAGCATATATGTTGATATTCAATACCTACTCTGAAGTTCAGCAAATACAAATTGAGCAACAATCAAACAACAGAAAATAAAGCAATTACTTCAAATGCTTCATGTATAACCATAAACACTTACTCACATACAACTTAATGCGTTTTTGTTCATAAGGTTTCTCCATACTCGCTTGAAATTAGAAGAATCGTGAAAACATGAAATTCTTGAAATTTAATAAAACTTACCGACCATTTGTAATAGAAGGGTACTTCCCTTGTCAGTGAGATTAAAAGTTATAGTATTTCCTTCCATAATGCGATTTGTAGTGCAAAAGGCTCTCCAACTACATTTAATATACACACCACGACTTGATTTTCTGTGGCCTAACTCTGCAGGCCATGATCTCCCCTGCTGATCCCTAAGAATAATCTCGCAATTTCTACCAGTCAAGTTGTTCAGCCTGGAAAATTCCTCTGGGATTTCCTGCTTAAGAGAATACAAATGTGAACAACTAAAACAGAGCAACACACTTCCAAGACTCATAGGCGCTAACCATTATTGAACTACTAAGAATATGGCGGGTCAGGATTGCTGCCAAGGAAAGATCCTTCTGCAGAGATGGACCAGTACTTCCTTGCTTGCAAACAACAAGTTGCCTTGCCTCTGTCGATTCTCCTGCAACAGTAGTTAATCATTCATGAAAGTCAACATTACAAACTACAATAACAAGTTCTAGGTAGATCTTCCACCTTTTTGCAATTCAAGAATGCCAAAGCTATCTCATATACCATATAAATGATATAGAAAAGTAGTAGAAGAAGACATTATAAGTACGAGGTGAAGAAGTAACAATTAATAAACTTACTGGTGTCCATCTCATCACTTGCAAGCTTTTCCCGTACCACAATCTCTTTGGCTGCAATGTCCTCACACCCTTCTTGAAATTCACTCTCTTGCTCCTCCTTTACCACGATCTTGTACTCTTTCTGACATGCGCTTGGATCAAACACCATAACATCAAACACCATATCTCCATCATGTCCAAATACCAGGAAATCACCCACATGTAAATCATGATCCTGAACAAACTTTAGCCAACCATCTTCAAACCTTCTGCCATTTAACCTGACCGGCCAAAGTTTCCCAAGACGCCCTCTCAGTGTAGCTCTATCACAATCTTGCCCATTCAAGTGCATGAAAAAAGAAACTGGAATCAACTGCAAAAGCACGCATGTCGATGTTAATGTTGTGTATGATCAGAGTGGGGGCTATCTGGGACTGGGTCAAAGAGCCTTACAAATGTATGCTCAAAACCTGGCAGAAGTGGCTGGAAGAAGTGTGCTTTCGTAGGAACCATTCTCCGTATGATCAAAGTCCCCTAGCACAGTATCACGTATCCAGAAAACTTACAACAAAGTATCAAAACCTAAAATCTTGAGCTTAGATACAAAAATTGTACGAACGCATAAGCAAAACCAGATACAGTCAACAGGCGAGGACAACATGTCAGAGGTGTCAAATCACAAGAAAGCGAAGCGACTGGCCGAAAGCTATACTATTAAGTCATCTTCCAAGTTCCAACCCATTGTTGCAAGCAGGCTTTTGGATGAATAAGCATTAGCCCACAATTTCACGTCTTGCTAGTTAAACCGTTTCTAATCAGGCTCTGACCCAGCACTGTTATGGCTTTTGTACGGGGATTCATCACAGGTTTTACTAAACATTAAATACTAAAACGGGCCTACAATGCAATAGGAACTATGGAACAGTAAACAAGTGATTAGTGATCTAAGAAATTAACATTAGGGTTTTGGGCTGTTGTCCGGCGCCAAGTCGCGATCTTTTGCCCAAAGCCGATTAAACAGTTGATTGGGGAATGGGTTCGGGCAAGTGTGAATGGATGCATGTGCCGGGACACGCGCCAACCACTCTCTTTGTCTCTAATGCGTTTCTAGTCCTTAGTGACACTCCTCAGTCACTCGCGTTCCTCTGTACTCTCACAAAACCCCACATTTTGAGTGCTGCTTTTCAATTTCTTAACCTCTTTCACTGGATCCGAGAACACAAGGGCCCATTTTCCTTGGTTATTCTTTAACGGTTCTTACTATGGAAGGTATTAGTTGTCACTTATCAGGTTAATTCTTTTTCTTTCCTTACTTTCTGTCTTTTAATCAAGCGATCGGTTGCCTTTATTTGCATGCTGGGTTTTCGTTTTCGAATAAGAATTCTTCGATTTGCAGGGTAACTTCATGATGATGTTTGATTTTGGGCAAATTTTTTGGAGGATGTTTGATCCAGTGATGTGATTGGAGCAACTGATTTGTGAGATTATTTGAAACCCAGAATCTCATTTGTTTCTGTTCATAAAACTGATTCGTTTTTCTGGATCATTATACGGCGATGGATAATAGAAGTGATAAAGAAACGAGTTCATTTTTGAGGTTCTTTTTCTTCCTTTTTCTTTAGTTTTCTCTTTATTCTTATTACCGGGCCGTATCATATCAGGTTGTTGAAATTTTTATCAAAATGCTAACTTGATTAGTTACTACTTTTGTAAAGTAATCCATGATCACATTTACCACTTTTGTAAAGTAATCCATGATCACATTTAATGCATGCATTAGTGATTCCACGTTTGAGGCACTTTGTATTCTTGATCTGTTTATGTTAAATCCTTCTGCCGTTTTTCTGGGACTGTGCTGTAGAAGGACTAGATGATAACTTGTTTGGTATTTTCGCGGCATTGCTACAACTTAAGGGCAATTGTTGGTTCTTGCAGTTTGTTTGCGGCCGTCTCATATGGGATTGCTTCAATGGCGATGGTATTTATTAATAAGGCCATTCTTATGCAGTACGCAGACTCGATGACCCTTCTGACACTGCAGGTATTTCCGAAAGAACACTCTGGTCTTTTGGGTCCATTAGACAAGAAGGATATTTACTATTTTTTTCCCTTTTTTTTCTTGTCTTAGCAATTGACAACAGCTTTGCTCATATACTTTGGTCGGAAATTTGGATTTACTAAAGCCAGGGGCGCAGATATGCAAACAGCTATAAGACTTTTCCCAGTTTCACTATTCTACAATGCCAATGTAGCATTTGCTTTGGCAAGCTTGAAAGGAGTCAATATACCTATGTATATTGCCATAAAGAGGCTTACACCTCTTGCTGTACTTATTGCTGGATCTTTTTCTGGAAAGGGCAAACCTACGATGCAAGTATGCTGCTCCTTTTATATGTAATTTACTTACATAAGCTTCTATTTGCATTGATATGTTTATTGCCTGCTGAGTATTGTGAGTGGATATCAATGGTATTAACTGAGTTTAATCAATGATTCTACTGACTGAATGTTGATGTTTAGAACATTGGTTCTTAGTTGTGGGAACTGTGTTTCATTGTTTATGGAAGAGATTTCTGTTGAAGACACTGATTTTAATGTCATAATGTCCTTGGTTATATATTTATTCAGTGAAATTCTTGAACAAATATCTTTTAAGCTTGATGACTAGGGATCTTTAATGTGGTATACTCGTTCGATAAGATGACACGGTTTCATTATATTTCAGGTGACTCTTTCTGTACTATTGACCGCTGCTGGGGTTCTTATTGCAGCACTTGGAGATTTTACATTTGACCTTTTTGGATATAGCATGGCTTTTACGTCTGTTTTTTTCCAGGCTGGTTATTAATTGCTTAAGTTGTTGTCATTATTAATAGTTCCTCAAAGACATAATTGCTTAACGATTATACTGCTGCTTTGAAAGTGCAGACTATGTACCTTGTATTGGTGGAGAAGTCTGGTGCAGAAGATGGTCTTTCCTCAATAGAGATCATGTACTATAACAGTTTCTTGTCTTTTCCATTTCTAATGTTGCTCATTGTAGTGACTGGAGAATTTCCAAACTCTTTATCACTTTTATTTGCTAAGGTCAGAATCTTAACCCCTTTTCTTTATTGTCTAGGTTATTGTTGAGTAGATCATAAGGCAATTGTGTTTTGTATCATGGTAGTGTGGATCTTATATTTCAGCTGTGTTATAACTAGGAATCTTGAATTTGTTGTCAACAATGAAATTCTTTATAGATTTTTTATCAAACTTTGAAGTCCTAATAGATTGTTTCTTTTTTCTAGAATTTAGGCAGGTGGATTTGTTGTCAACAACGAAATCCTTTAGGATAAACTCTAATGACTGTGTCATTTGAAATGCTTCACTTTCCCTTGATTTCTTGAGTAGCTCTATCACATAGGCTAAGAAAAAGAAAACTGCAAGTCCAATAATTCATGATGCAATGAACCTCAACAATCTGGCAAAGGACAGTGCTGGTTCTAGCCAAAAGTAGCGGTGAATGGAATTTTGATGGTATCAATCGAACTTATCAACAATTTTATTCATCAAATCACTTATGATTTGCAGTTTATCTATTAAAGCAGTCTCAACTTTTGACACTCCCATTTTTGCATTAAAATGTTGCAAGGTGATGAGGACTTGTTGGGCTTTCCATTCTCTTTTTTCTGTTCGCATTCTTCACTAATTCAGGCAAACAAACAATACAAACCTCCAGTGTATGAGGAATTTTGACCTCTGCAACCTTGAACTTAAATTATGTTGTTTGGCTAACAATGAAAGAATTTTACATACCATTGAATTTTTGAAGGCTTGCTATTGTTGTTGATTCAAGTCTCAGTTATTGTTTCACTGATCAATGCATGGTCTTGATTGATCTTTCTGAGAATGTTGGGTAAATTCTTTATCAGAACTTTTCTGGTAATTAATGATACATTGATATGAAGATTTGATTGTTCCATTCTTCTTATGATAAGAGTATGCAAATAGTGTTGTTGTATAAACCATAAGCCCTTAAAACTCTTTGTCAATGCAGAGTAGTTCCTTATCATTTTTGGTGATGGTGATCGTCTCACTGGTGATGGGAATAGTTCTTAATTTCACCATGTTTTTGTGTACCATAGTCAACTCTGCTCTAACGACAACCATTGTTGGAGTCCTCAAGGGTGTTGGTTCCACGGTATGTGTGCTGTAGAGTTGTACAAATACAAAAAGAGGGGACTTATGAAACTTTAAACCAATCATTATGTTAAACTGGACCAATTTGTGGATTCTTAACAGGTAAAAATATAGCACTTCAGATCAAACAGAAATCAGATTCTTGTGAAACGAATCTCTCTTTACTGTTACCTCTTTTTCTATGGCCAATTTCCAACCATCAAGCCTTTAATCTCTACTATATCAAAATTAAGAACTTGGAAGTCCATATAGATTTAAATTTCTTTTGTTTCTTGCCTCTCAGACTCTCGGTTTTATCTTGCTGGGTGGTGTGGAAGTGCATGCTCTCAATGTGACTGGATTGGTGGTCAATACAGCTGGTGGGGTGTGGTATTCCTTTGCCAAATATCAGCAAAAGAGAAGCAAGCCACAAAAACTCATTTCAGACATAGAGTCTCATCGTAAATAGTCTGTTCTGTTCTGGAGGAATAACGATTAAGCAGCCAAGTGCTGTTGCATATGTTCTCTTCCGTTGTCAGATCCCTTGTAATGCACTTGTCCATAGCAAAGTATTGGTAAGAGATCAGTAGTCAGTGGTTACTGAACTGATATAGCTTTTATCAACAAATCATATTATAACAAATCCTTCCTGTTCATTAAATTTTTGGGTCCATTTTGAGCCATCTCAGAAGGTAATCATGCACCTGAATAGGCTTCCAGTAGCTGGCAAAAACTCACTATAGTCTCCATCTTTGTCATTAATTATGATCCCCTTTTGTCTAACGTATCTGGGACTTGATTGAATTTGTAGTAAATAGCTTTGGCAAGGGAGAGTGGGTGGTGGGGACGAAAATGCTTACGGATAGCCCCAAAGGACAACACTGTAGTTTGGCCATTACTAAGCTTAATCTTATGCTAGTTAGTTGTATTGACGGTGAAAGCTGGGGCTGTGTTATTGTTGTTCATAACTAGTTTAGAAACAAGTGGACCTTTCCACTGTTCAAAGTTCTAATCAATATCCACCACCTTGATGATAGGTTCAGTTCCTTCGTAATTATTCATTTCTAGTGTCCCGTTCCATTCTCTGCGTACATTACGATACGAGTCAGTCTCATCCAGCAAATCTCGTTGCGAAGTAAGGTTTCTTCTGTCTACTCTTCAGATGAATTTAGTTTTACACAAATTCCCACCTTAAAATATTGAACTGTCTTCTTTCTTTTTAATAAATGGTTGATTGATCCTATCCTATCCATACTAATAAAACCCACAAAACATGAGTTAGCAGACAAAACATATTATGGTGACTGCTAGTAAAAGGTGTACATGAAGTGAAGGTTGGAACATAATCGCTGAGCACAATCTCCAATCTTCACCGACAAAAGATACGTCATATAGGGGATGCTTTTGTAATTGGCAAGTAGGACACTCCCCATGCGTGCCTGTCTTCGAACTTACCAATATTCCATGTCTTCTTTTTATGACCTGCCAATTTTTGGGGTGATAATAAGGTCATTTTATGTGAGGTGACAGATTTTAATTGTTATATACTTGGAGTTGCTACACCTAATTCACCTTGTAGTAGAACAAGAACCAATTGCCTACCTTTCATATATTCATATTGTCCTCCTCCGGTGGCCAAAACAGACGTCAGTTCCCATGTGAAGTTAATTGAGTGAAATGTCCACCTCAAAAGTTCCAAATGTGTAGAAGCATTGGATGCAAGTGGAATCTTCACCATTAATGTAGAAGACCCCATAAATGGCTGAACATGCCATAGTTGGGTTTGTTTTGCTTGAGATGGGAAAGGTTGGTTGAGGTTTTAGAATGGGATTTTTATCACCAAGTAAAAGAATTAAAGAAGGTAGGAGATAAAAGGGAAGTCTTCTGTTTTCTTAATCGAGTTGGAAAGTGCTCAATTCAATGTTTGAGAGAGACGCAACACGTAAAATAAGAAATTTTGTTGCCTCAGGAAAAGTTAACATCAGGTGGAAATGGCGGATATACTGAGAAGGATCATAACTTCTTCAGCCACAAAAATGAGAATCACATAACGTGCTATTGACTCTGTCAACAGTGGCTTGGTGTCGAGTCAGTTTCCTTATCAATGTGGAATGATGTAAAAATTCTGATGTCTCTGTTTCCTATCAAAGTAGATTTTGCATGTTCATATGTCTATGTGTGTGTCTTTTCATACCATCCTGTAACTCTCTCTTTCTCTCTCTCTCTTGTTCATTCAGACATTTTCACTGTTAAACTTAATTTAACAATTTGAGATCGTGGGAATTATGTTTAATACTATTTCGTAACCAACAAGATGAGTGCCCAATCCCAACTCTGCCTCGTAAAACCTTCCTTTGCTTCTCCATATTTAATATCCACTAGATCACTAAAAGAATAATTTAGTAATAGTGAGAAAATAAAAAATACAGTTTGCAGAAGAATTCGGCAGGCTTGACTATCTTTAATCTGTATGATTGAGAGAGATGAGAGCAGAGTTTTCTCAGCTATCATCCTGGTGGTGAAACAAATTCAGAATCACATGACAAGAAGACTGAACCTGAATCAAATTAGAAAATCAAAAAGACCAATATCACATATATTCTCAAAAACAGTCTTTTTACTATTCAGAAGTAAGATTGTGTATTATAAAATCTCTTTAGATCTACATTTTAGTAAGACTTTTTACTGAATTGTTGTTGTTGTTACTGTGCATGGTAATAATAAGCAATGAAAGGAAGAATAAGGCCAAAGTGGCATTTTATTCTTACATTGGCATTGAAGCCATAAAGAAGGGGAAAGGACGGTTACTTGTTAAAGTACTAGGTAAACTAGCAAAAGGCAATCTTACAACTCAAAAGTGAAAAACAAAAAAAGGACAAATTGAGCACAAGTGCCAAACCTTCACTATAAGCAAGGTTGGTTTCCTGCTGAAAACTTATGTCGGTTTTCTTAGTTCTTCGTACCCTTTTTACTCCCATTTGCCTCACAACTCAGCTTAAGCTTGTTTATTAGATTTATGCTAAAAGGATTCCACTAATGATAATGTATTCTTCTCATTGATCACCCTTTTGTTCTATTCATTGTAGTGTTGTTTGTTCCCAGTAGCTTGGGCTATAATAAGTTATCAGAAATCATCCACCAATACCAACAATATCCTCTTTCTTTAATGTACCATCCTCAATTATGTTGAGACTTCCTTTTTATTACTTCTTTCAATATCCAGAAAAAGAATGGTGGCCATGACATCATGTCTTGCTTAAATTACATTATTACCACCGAGTAAGCCCCATCTCTAAAGTATTCAACGCGGGCAATCTCATGGGGTCCCCAGTCATTTGTCCTCTTTCCCTTTTTTGATTTTTTCCTCTCCAACTCTTTTATATAAACAAAATTATGACTAAATAAAGTGAGAGAATAGGGAATATTCCTTTTTTTTTTTCCTTGCAACCGACATGTTCCTGAGTAAAGTTATGGTTATTATTATTATTCTTCTTTAAGTATCTTGATTAGTCGAAGAGTAGTGTAAAGAGTAGACTGTACCAAAGTTTCCCATATCAGAAGTGTTCTTTTCAATATTTTATCTGTTAGACCTTGGCCTTCAATTATGACATGTCTCTTTTAACAGTTTTACCATTTTATGCATTACATTAGATAGTTCTAATTATCTTCCTGCTTCTCTAAATTTGCTAATTTAAAGATACCTCAGTTATGGAACTTCAACACGTTTTAGCTACAGACCTTTCCATGTTCTGTGGTGTTGGTTTCTTAGTCAACTGATGTTTACTGAATTGACCTTGGAAGTCCATGTTAGTGTGATTTATGTTTATGTTTTTAGAAGAAGGATTATAATTATTTATGAGAAAAGGCGTCTAATTGTTCTAAGCAGTAACAGCTGCTGGATAAAGGGTAAATGGTAAAAATACGGTAACTTTTGGACAGCCTTTGGGCTTTGGCCGTATCAGTAGACAGGCAGACACACACATGGTGGTAGGTTCTTGCAAGCTGCAGATACCTTTCCCCTTATAATTGCTTTGCCATGCTGGATCTATGGCGTACTTGTAAGAGTGTCTTCCAGATTAAAAGAGCACATCACACTCTTCCCTTTACCTTCGTTTTTCTTTGCTACATTGTGCATAGCAGGAGTGACCTTCAAGTGTGTTCCTTGAGAAGGTTGACTGGGGGATCTAGTTCTTCATTCTAGTTCCTGACATGGCTGTGTTTCATTTGTTGGTGTTGGGATCTTGGTATTGAAGTTTTTCTGAGCATGGTGGTGCTTTGAAGTGTTAAGCTTTGAAGCTGTGGACATATAAAGGTCTGTTCTTGGCTCTGACGTTGTACTCAGGATAGAGAAAATGGCTCCAAGATTGGATTTTTCTGAATGGTGGGCAAAAGGTAGCAAGAAGGGTGCACCAGTAGTGGTCAAAATGGAGAACCCCAATTACTCTGTTGTGGAAATTAACGGTCCAGATGCTGCATTCCAACCAGTTGAAAAGAGCAGAGGCAAGAATGCGAAGCAAGTACGATGGGTCTTACTTCTCAAGGCTCATCGAGCTGTTGGTTGTGTTGCTTGGATAGCTTCTCTCTTCTGGGCATTGCTTGGAACCATCAAACAAAGGCTGATCTTTGGACAAGGTGTTACTGTGGCTAGTGAGAAGATGGTGAGGGGGAAAGTTTTACTCAAATTTATTCGGGCGTTCTTATTGTCTTCTTTAGCAATCTTAGCTTTTGAAGTTGTTGCTTACCTTAAAGGTTGGCATTATTTTGAGAATGCTAATTTGCACATTCCAAGGACTTCGGACTTGCAAGGCTTGCTTCACACTGTTTATGTTGCTTGGTTAACCTTTCGGGCTGATTACATTGCACCTCTAATTCAAGCTCTCTCTAAATTTTGTGTTGTTCTGTTCCTTATCCAATCGCTGGATCGTATGATACTTTGCTTGGGTTGCTTCTGGATCAAATATAAGAAAATTAAGCCAAAAATTGATGGGGATACAATGAAGTCCGATGATAATGAGGCACCAGGTTCTGAATATCCCATGGTTCTGGTTCAGATTCCTATGTGCAACGAAAGAGAGGTAAGATACTGAAATGAGTGTACTCATAACCTCATGCCTTGCCCATTCATGTGGCTTTAGCTAGGAATTTGATATTTGAAGAACTTTTTGTTCAAGTTTGAAATTAATTTTGCAAAGGTTTAGCGGTTTGAATTTTAAAAAAAAAAAAGAAAATCTGTACAAACTGTTATCCTTTTGTTCAGGTGTATGAGCAGTCCATCTCTGCAGTCTGCCAAATTACTTGGCCAAAAGATCGGATACTGATTCAAGTTCTTGATGATTCCAATGATGAGAGCATCCAGTGTTTGATAAAGTCAGAGGTTGCTAAATGGAGTCAAAGGGGTGTTAACATCATTTACAGACACCGTACCAGTAGAACTGGTTATAAAGCTGGTAATCTCAAGTCTGCTATGAGTTGCGAGTATGTGAAGGACTATGAGTTCGTTGCAATCTTTGACGCAGATTTCCAACCTAATCCTGATTTCCTTAAGCTAGCAGTCCCACATTTTAAGGTGAGCCACGAGAAAGACTAAATTTTCTACTACTATTTATGTAAATACTCCTTACAGGACTTAATCCTTGTGACAATCTTATCTATGTTGCAGAACAATCCCGAACTAGGATTGGTTCAGGCAAGATGGGCATTTGTGAATAAGGATGAGAATTTGTTGACTCGTCTTCAAAATATCAATTTGTGCTTTCATTTTGAAGTTGAACAGCAAGTCAATGGTGTCTTTCTGAATTTCTTTGGCTTTAATGGAACTGCTGGTGTTTGGAGAATAAAAGCCCTCGAGGAATCTGGTGGATGGCTCGAGAGGACAACTGTAGAGGATATGGACATAGCTGTCCGGGCACATCTGAATGGTTGGAAATTCATCTTCCTTAATGATGTGAAGGTAAGTTAGGTTCCTATCAACTAAAATTTCACTTATGCAGTTATTCTTGGTATACTGTGGAAGAGCTACCTTTCTAATTCTTTCATTCAAGTTCTGAAAGTTCAGTTAAATGGTTAGCATGACGACCTTTTTGCATAATTGATCTAGTACATCCTGTTGTGAAAATTGGGCAGTTAAAATCTTCCTCAAAACTCAGATGCTTGCCCTAACGAAATGAATCGTGTATGTAAATTTTAGGTCCTCTGTGAACTTCCTGAATCCTATGAAGCTTACAGGAAACAACAACATCGTTGGCATTCTGGCCCGATGCAACTTTTCCGATTGTGTCTTCCTGCAATATTAACTTCTAAGGTATACTTTATTACGATTTCATCCATTCTCTAAGGATAATTGGTTTTCTACAGACTGACGAACTTCTGGTACTCAAATTTTACAGATAGCAATATGGAAGAAAGCAAATCTTATACTGCTATTCTTCCTGTTGAGGAAGCTTATCCTTCCTTTCTATTCGTTCACGCTGTTCTGCATAATTCTTCCACTAACCATGTTCGTTCCGGAGGCTGAGCTTCCTCTGTGGGTGATTTGTTATGTGCCTGTCCTAATGTCATTCCTCAACATTCTTCCAGCTCCAAAATCATTCCCTTTTATTGTTCCTTACCTCCTATTTGAAAATACCATGTCTGTTACAAAATTCAATGCAATGGTATCGGGGCTATTCCAGTTGGGTAGCTCGTATGAGTGGGTTGTCACAAAAAAGGCTGGTAGATCATCAGAATCGGATTTACTTGCTGCCGCAGAGAGAGATGCAAAGACAACTAATCAGCCACAGATAGTCAGAGGAGCTTCTGAGAGTGAGCTTGGAGAGTTGAATCAATTAAAGGAACAGAAAGAAGCTGCTGCTAAACCAATTAAGAAAGTCAACAAAATATATAGGAAAGAACTTGCTCTGGCATTCCTCCTGCTGACAGCTTCTCTTCGGAGTCTCTTATCTGCACAGGGTGTTCACTTCTACTTCCTTCTCTTCCAAGGAGTCACCTTCCTTCTTGTTGGCCTTGATCTGATCGGTGAGCAGATGAGCTACAGTAGCTAAATACTGTATTGGCCAAGACATAAATGAAAATATTGCATCAAGGGCCGCACGGGTTCATATTGAAACGAGAGCAAACTATGGGATTTCCTTCCTTGGCAATTATTGATGAAGGCCCTTCTTCTGTTTCAATAAATCAAATTAGATTCCAGTTCATGCATTTGCTTTGAAGATTCATCAGGATGATTACCCTCCACATTACAGTCACATTTTCTCTTAGGCTTTTACCTTAGCAATTTGCGTCAGGCATTGGATTATGATGTTCATCATAGGCAGGACTTTTTTTTTTTTTCGCGGTTGACTTGTATTCTTGGTTGATTGTTATTTACTGTTAATTTTCAGGACATAAATTGTAAAGCCCTCATAGTTTCAGCAAGGCAGAAGAACGAGTTTGCTTCTTGCATTCTGGACTTTCTGATCTTCCTTGAAAGTGTGTGAATAAATATATGTAAATTTGCAGATATGCCATTTCCCTTTGATGCAACAGACAATTCCCTTCTCATGCAATTGTTTCTTATCATACTTGCTTTGATAAAAAGACACAAAAAGAGAAAAGATAGTGTCGGCAGCCAAAAAAGAAGGTATGGAAACTAATCGTAATAGAAGCATGAGGTTGAGGAGACATTGGTTGACACAACAATCACTAGTTGCAACTATGGGACTGCAAGAGCCTGTAGGAGTAGGACCAAGAGATCTTTAGTGGGAAAAATGCTGATTCTGATTTATGTATGTAGGTTCGGCTTTGTCTAATATTAGGACAAGCTGACCACTCTCCTGGTTGGTCACTCCATTAGAAAGACAATGGCTTCGACAAAACAAATAAAAGAGATTTTTGATTTGACAAGCCATCCGTCGCAGGGCATGTCTCATTCAATTTTCTGATTCACGTAAAGATGGCCTGTTGCTGGGTTCGGTTCGGTATTATTTACTGCTGGTTCCAAGCATACATTAAGAAAACCTCGTCATTTTCAAAGTAGTTGACTGCGTTCTTGTTTTGGTTTCTGACAAGCCCCTCTGAGTTTTAACTTAGTCTTTTATGAAACTGCATTTCTCAAATAATCATGTTTTGTTCACGTATTAGATACCAAGTACTGACTCTTGGTCAGAGCAGAATCACCCTCCAGAGTCCAGACTAACAGATGAATGAATCATCATAATTTAAGTAATATAGATAATCTTATCACTAGTCATCATCATCTGGCTCTCTCCAGAAATCTGGCTCATCAGGTTTTTGCAACCTTGGACTCATACCAAGTTTGAGCTTGCCACTTCCTTTCCTCTTGTTAAAAGAGAACAGACCAAGGTTATGTTTTATTTCAGGCGACGGTGAAGAAGAACTTGTAAGCTCTTCCTCTTCTGTTATTTCATCAGTCATTTGTTCGTTTAACGGATCTCCGAAAGGCTCCATAATTCCCAGTCTCTTTGCCATACTCCTCCTCTTGTAACTTCGCCAAGCAGCTTGAATAAAGCATGCAGCCCATGTTCTCCAATGGTGAGAGTAGAAACGAAAAGTATGCTGTAACTCCTTGCTATGGAGTCGTCTAAACTGATTGGCCACAAACTTAAGGTCCTCTGCTCGTAATGCAAAGGCTTCCACTTCCTCTAGAGCCTTCACTGTTCTTGTGGAAGATGGTAGACTGGTATTAGACTTTGGTACCAATGCCCATGAGAGCAGTTCCTCCCCGCAGAAGTCTCCAGGATTCAGAGTGATTGAGTTGAAGAAACCTGATCGACCCCCGTCCGTTGTTGAACTGTCAAGCTTTCCTCTGACGATAAACAGCATCTCTGTAACTGGATCACCTTCAAGAACTATGCACGTGTCTTTGGTACTGAAAAAGGAGATCAGTCGCTCGCATATGGCGTCAAGAAGTTGATCATCCATTTGCGAGAAAAATTGGACCTGCAAAATGGGGATCGACACTCTCAACGTATCAAAGAGATGAAATTGAAAGCCACGTAACTTACCCTTCGAACGAGGCCTAAGCAAAGGTGGCGTTTGATGTGTCGACGATTATCGGTTGGCAATCCACGTAAAATGGAGTCTTCATCAACCCCTCGAGTTGCAAGCCACTTGTAATGAACAAATCTCCTGACACGTTCCCTTATGCTGAGAGGGAGTTGCCGGTGTCTCATCCACTCCTCTGTGTCTCGTTGCTTTACTCTCCATTCGTCCGGTCTGTGAGTGATGGATTTCAAGTATGTCTATAAAAGCATGTCAATTTGTAAGAGACATATGGGTCTTGAGGAAAAAGATATGTTGGATTAGCAGAAAATTGAAAGTTATTGAAGAATCTTGATTTTCACGCATTCAGTACCTCCATGTTTCCAATCAAGTGGGCAAACAATACCAGACCAAGAATCGAAATTAGATTGCTCAATGTTGTTTCCCCGACAAATATGCTTGTATTCAAGTTATTGCCATAGGCACTGAAAACAGAGTAACGCAGTATGATCTGAGATTTCAGAAAGCAGTATTTCCGATTTAGTTAATCATGAATATCAGATGCTTACCTCAAGTTCTGCAAGCCCCACCATAGAACATAGAAGTACTTCTCAAGGAAAGGCGCTGATAGAACATTCTTTGTCACAGCACTGGCAAATATGCCGTAGTTCAAGACAGTGCCATTGTCCGGATCACAGAGAGTAAATACAAGAGTATTGTTTATCCATATCTGCCGATCAACTTGGTCTATGTTCTTACAATCCAAGTATCTGACATCGCATCTCACAGGACCAGGTTCTTCCATACAAGCTCGCTTCCAGCATGTTGCATTACGCTCAAACGAAAACAAATACCATGCGGCCCCTAAGATCTAAATTATCAGAACCAAAGTCATTGCAAAATCTGCAGTACATGAGCGACAAAAGGAAGCGGAATGCAATGTTATAATCAAACAGCATTTTGGGGCCAAGTCACTTACATGACTAGCCAACAAGAACAGTAGAAGATTGTATGCAGCACCAGACCATGCAGTATTTGCTAGCACTCCTGTGGCTTTGGATATCTTAGAACTTAATGGAAAAATCATGTACAATCTCGGGAAGAATTGGAACAGAACAATTAGTACAAGGACATCGTTGTTCTGATCAGAGTTTGGACTAGTTACTGGTGAAAAATACCATATCAGTATCTGTCAGTAAAATAACCACTTCAGTTGCATGTTAATAGTCCAGGGCAATCTGTGAAAAATGTCAATAACGTATCAGAGAAATGTCAATAGCATTAACAAACCTGTGGAAGCGGTAAAGATGCTATAAGATCTAATGCAAAAGTTGATTTTAAGTAACGCTTGGCAATCAACTTGAGGTCTGTAACAAGTTCACCCCTCCCCAAAAATCTAGAACTCGGTGCTATGTAGGCTGTCTGAAACTTTACTGCTATGTTCATTATATATAGCAAATCGGTGAGAGTGCGAAAACACGCCAGTGTAATTCCCAAGTTGAAATCTGTGGTCAAGCATGATGAAGAATCATTGCTCTTCACAGATGGAATCAAGAAAAACAATGGATCGATAAATAGTGCTAGTAGACAGGAAAAGCGGAAAACTCTGTTCCAATGCAGAAAAACATCACTTCCTGGATCAATAGTGTGACTCATTGATGGTTCCTGAATCTCTGGAG
>JANQAP020000087.1:1314019-1331779 GCA_026874005.2 Erythroxylum coriaceum
ATTTGCTTTGATTTTATGATAATCATATTTGATCACAAAATTAAAATTTATGAAGAATTTTTTCAATGATTTAAAAACGCATCTGATTGATTCAACATAAAAAATTTGAACCATTTAACTTTTTAGTTTAGTTTTCAATTTTCAATTTTCAATTCGATTTATTTTAATAACTCTTGTTGTTAAAAATTAATCAGTTATTAATTAATTGGTCAATTTTATAAATTAATAAATTCTTATAAACTAACTAAAATTTTTTTATTAATTTTCAATTAACGATCTTTTTTAAATTAAACTTTAAATTTTTAGATAGGTCAGGGACAAACTCTTTCAATTATATTTTAAATTTTAAATTTATTTAATTTTTAACTAGTTTTATACCGTTGAATCTTTTAAACCTTAAACCTCTTGTCTTACCCATTTATCTTCCGGTTCAGTTTTGAAAATATTGGTTTTTTCCAAGAAATCATAAAATACTGAATTAAGATGATATAATTAAGAAATAAGAAAAGAAAATTTTATTACTATGAATATATAATAATCTTATTTAAAAATATATAAAATTTTGAATTTTAAATCACATTCAAAGGTTAAAAAATGCAATAAAGTTTGAATCTTATATGAAATAAGAATTATTTAAGTCTAAAATTTATAAGCATATATTCGTATAAAACCCTAATAACTTTAGTAAACTTGTGTAGTTTTTCTCGAAATATTAATTTTTTAATCCTTTTTTTTTCATCCTTTTGATAACCCTCTTGAGGTTAACAATAAGAGGAGAAGCTCCTAATTTTACTCCTCCGAATTATATCAACAACAATAACAACTTAATAAAAAATTATGCTAAATATAAAATTAAAAAAATTTAATAATACACAATTTTATTCTTAATTAATACGCAACTTTACGCATTATGTCAACACAAATATAGTATTTTTTAAATCGAGGGGCGGCTGATTTTAGTCCGTACAAAATATTGATGACAGTCGAAACAAACGGCCACATGGCGTCCCTCGTTGATAATGAGACTATCAATGAGGCCATACTTGCCAAAGAACAAAAAAATGGTACAACTTGACACATTAGAATGGAACCTTATTCTTCAACTGTATTGTCAATTGAATATAAGAATATAGTCACGACAAGTTTGGTTCATTACCAATTTAGTTATTAAGTCGTTAACACAAAATGACAAAAGTCAAATAATATGACATATGCAATAAAATATATTTCTTTCTCCGTCACTCGCTTGATATGTGATAGAGGTCGGTGAGGCTGCGTATTCGTATTCTGAAACAGCAATGCTAATATTCAAGTCAAAGTTGTCAGGGAGGGCAACAGGGTAATCTATGAGGGTTTTTTTATACAGATAATCCCATCGTTGCAGCCTTGGACTGTCAGGAACTGTCCCACCAGACCACATGGTGCTAGGAATTAATGAAAAATTAATACATTATAATAAAAATAAATAACAATAAAAAAATCAATTGATATTTGTACTCATTTATCAATAGTTAATTGAGATGTTCAACCAACTCATTTTTATGATACCGTGAGTTAGATGTGTACACGTAGACAATTAAGATAATATATATATATAGTTAAAGTAGAGGAATCCGTAATTACTATCCTTTAAAAACACACTGAATAAATCTTTGAATTGACACAATAATATAAAGATAAATATCTAATAGTATTTATACAACAAAAACAAGTTATAAATTGCTGAGATGAGAACAATTTGATTTTGCGCAAGTATCAAAAAATTACTAACAAAATATAAACTTCTAAGTTTTAGTATTAATGTAATTCATCAATTTTGTGTATTATGTAGTGTTGAAACTTGAAAGTGAAAGCATTAATCACTTGCTATTGATTTCATGGTCTATTATGATTGATATACACGATTGGATTGGAATAATCTTTATATATATATATATTTAAGTTACAGACACATTAATTTATTTTTGCTTTTAAAAAATATGAAATTAAAGAATAAGTTGTATTTATATTATGCATTGTTATATAATCATGCAAGTGATTTATAATGTTAAAACTTTATTTATTTTGTACATATTGAATACTTAAAATATCCTATACATCAACAAATAGTAGCAAGCTAAGGCTTGGTTTAGGGAGCGATGGCAGGTGATAATATGTTGAAATCAACCTGCTGATATGTGTTTGAGATTGCTGTTTTGGTTACTGTTGAAACGTGAAAATAGGTGTTTGGCAAATGCGGTTGCGGTTGCTGAAAAGAGATAAAATGACTAAAAAGCCCATTGGTTTAATAAACTATTAATTGTTGTATAAATAATTAAAAATATATTATTAGTCATATAAATTTAAAATTATAAATAATAAAATAAGAAAATATAAATAAAATAAATTTACTAAAAAATATTTCATAAAAATATATTATTAGTCATATTAATTAAAAGTATGATAGAAAATAATACTTGTACTGAAGGTTATTAATGGAAAGTAAAATTTCTACCGCAGTAGCATTTTCCTACCACAATCTTGTTTCTGTTTATTGATTTCTGCGGTTGCACCGCACTTATCCCCACCATACCGCAGATCCAAACGCAGCCTAAAATTAGATGACCTTTAGCTCCACTTTTGCTTTTTTTGTTGTGGGTTTTAATTTTTAATTTTTAGTTTTTACTTTTATTTTTTAGTTTTTGTTTTTCGAACAAAAACATAAATTTGCTTGTTAATATCAATGTAGTTATATTTTTTTATTGATGATAATTATATATTAGATAAAACTTACTGATAATTTTTTAATTAATTAAATTTATTTTAATATTTTGTATAATATTTATCAGTAAATTGCCAATAAAAATTATTTTATTTTATTAAAATAAATTTTATTTAAGTTTTTAAATCAGAATTTATTTGGAAATTAAATTTTGAAGATATTTTAAATTTAATTAAATTTATTAATAATGATTTAATTAATTTTAGTTTACTTAATTACAAAAATTAAGCGAATAAAATAAAATAAAATTATTCATAATATTTATTAATAATAAATTTTAGTTAATTAAATAAATAATATTAATTTAAATTAGTCACAGTTCTCATTAATAATTAAATAATATATATTTAATATATAATAAATTAAATTGTAAAAAATAGAAACAGAAAATAAAAACCACATTTTTGTAGTTTTCATAAATTTTAAAAACCCTAAAAACTAGAACTAAAAACAAAAATAAAAACTTAAACAAAATTTTTTTTTATTAAATATAAAAATAAAAAGAACTAAAAATATAAACAAAAACGGACTGAGGATATTAATTCAAGAGTTTCAAACCTTCCATAGATTGTCATGAATCATGATAGGTTGAAAACCGCAGAACAGCTGGCTGATCAACTCATTTCACTTATACATCATGGAAATGACAAATTATTTCCACAGAAGTGCTGGATATGTAGACAGACCAGTTCGTAAAAGAACAAATTCAGGGCAGGAATACCAACTGCCGAGATTATCTTTTCCAACGAACAATCTATTATTACTTGGACATCCTGAAAGGCAAAGGAAATGAAACGTGGTCATTATGCCACAAAAACAAACAAATATCACAAGTTCAACTGGAAACTGTAAGGTTTAGCGTCATACGCTTGGTAAGAGATTTTCATAGATCCATAACTAGTGTATGATATCTGGTTAAATGCAGTATCTGACAAGGCCATAGAGCCACAGGAAGAGCAATAGCCAACAATTTTAACCCACACTCTTGTATAATATCGACAATGGGATAGGCAATCCACTTGATAGTATGTCCCACAAGCTGCTCCTTTTTTCCATATGTCATTGCCTGCTAATGCAATCATATTTATTCCAGGTCCGACGCTGCCGCAATTATTATCATCTGCACATATATACAAAAGAAAGTCGCATTGATAGATCTGAATGTATTAATAGCAAATTATCAAAAAGGAGTACCGTGTTTTAAGGGAAGTGTTTACTCGATGTAGGAGAGTAATGGGTCGCAGTTCCAGTGCTTCCGGCATTTGCCCAGAAACAAAAGCTCAAACTTGACAGACATAAACCAGCAAGCACAGAAATGAAGTTTATCTTAAACAGCAAAGCCATGATTGGAGTAAAAATTGCTGGACAGAGTAAGTGTTGTTTGTTCTTTAGATAGAAGATCTCATCTATTTATAGCTCAACACGGGATCCCATTTCAGATTGATGCAGACTTGCAAACTAAATGAATGTGGACTGCAAGAAAGATGTGCTTTATTCAAACTCTTGCACTTTGAAAGAATTGTCTTTTAGAGCTGTGTGTATGTTCCTTGCAACGTCCAAGTAGTTTTTGGTGGTGAAACTTGTATTTGAAAAAACGAAAGTACGTTCTCTCCTCGTTTGTGTCAATCAGACGTACGATTATGCCGCTTAGAGAGTAAGTGTCTAAACCAGACAATCATCTGATTCTGAATTCAGAAACCGACTAAGGACGGCAAATGTAACTTTCTTCCGGCTGGAGTTTCCAGTTTGATTGAAACTTGTAATTCGAATTTTTGCAAATATATTATTGATTTGGTAATGACAGGCCTTGGTCTAGTGGCATCTCATTTGCAATGGGATCTCATTATTTCATTTAGTTATAACTTTTCTATAATTTCCTTAGGCTGGTAATTGAATATAGAAGAGGCTGTTTGAAATTATTTTAAGATATTAAAATTTTTATTTTCTTAGAGATATTAAATCTCATATTTGTTTTTATTTAGTTGCATCTATGATTGAAAATTACATCACGTAAAATTTTGCTGTAAATTTTATTAAACATTGTAATAAATTATGTTACGAGGATGAGCGTTGGAGTAATTAGTAAAGTTGCTCCTTTGTGACCATTGAAGTTACCGAAACAGTATCTTTGTAAAAATACAAAAGGAAGGCTGCGTTAGGAATGACAATGGGCGGCCTATGGGCCTAGATTTAAGTGTTTTCAATGAGCCGACCCATGGGTCAGGCCTAGGCCTAGGCCGACTTGAGACCCAACTATTCTAAGTAAAACGATGTCTCATACCCGGACTCAATTAAAAAAGACGTTATTTCACACTTTTAATTTTTTAAAAATTATTTTAAAAAATTGACTAGATTGGCCCATAGGTCAACCCATTATCATCCCTAAATTGCATAAATTATAACCATCCCTAAACTCTTGCTTTGTCTTGTGCATCGGGTATGTTGACTTTTATTATAATCAATTATCTTATATTTCAAATTAAGCATTGTATTAGAATTTATTTGCAAATAATATTATGTATTTTAAACTTTAAAAATGATGAAATTGAATTTTAATTTTAGGACATTTATATAATTTTACTCCTATTCATTTCGTGAGACCAAATTTTTTTTAATATTTATGTTACAGCATAGGTGGATGAGGTCAATTGTTTCTAATTATGATCTTTTAAAGTTTTGATTTTTTATATTTATGAAATGATTTATATTTGATATTTAGTTCTTGATAGTTTGGGTTGTGATGTCATGAGACTTATCAATCCAATATATTGTTAAAACTAGACATTATTTGTTAAATAATTAATTTTTTGAAAATATGATAATATAATAGTTTTTTTTTAATTTTATGATAAAGTTTGAGTAGTTGAATTTTATTATTAGATGATATTCTCTAATAAACTTGATAAAAATAATTTGGACTTGAGATTTAACACCTTTGAAATAAGTTGAATTTATAAATTTCATACTATCCCAATTAAAGTCTAAAGCAAATATCTTTTAGAGGACATAATTTTAGATTGTATTAATTTTTTATTTAGTTATATTAATGTTCAAAAATAATAAATACTTAAAAATTCAGTTGAACTACGTACTATTAAATGGGTCAAAACTAAGATATATTATGCAAAAAATTGTTGAGTTATAAAACACTAAGAAGTGTTATTAGTAAAATAAAGTGAGAAACACAACTAGTAAAGAAAAACTTTCCGTTGAAGTTGTTCAACGGTAGCTTATGACAAGAGGACTCACTCGTCCATAATGGTTGATAACAATTATTAAAAGACTCAGCTAGTTCAGTCGGTTTAATCGTAAAAATTTTAAATTGTTCAATTTTTTGGTTTGTTTTTTAACTTTTTAATTCAATTTACTTTAATAACTCTTGTTATTAAAAGCAGATCAATTTATTAACTAATCTGTCAATTTTTATTAGAGATATTAAAAGGGCTCATGCTTAGCCCAATTGGGGTTGACCAAGCATTGAGCCCGATTTTCTCAGCCTGATTGAGCTCGAGGCTACTCGAGGACCGACAAGTAAAGACAAAACGACATTGTTTTGTCTTTTTTTTTTAAATAATAAATCAGCCCGGGCTTGGGCCATTAGCCTCAAGTCTGGTCAGACTTCGGTCCATTGCAATTCTTAATTTTTATTAATAAATGTTCTTATAAATTAAAATAGCCCGGACTCTCCACGAACCTAATTAATATTACTTAAACAAAAATTTTGAAATCTCTTCAAGAACAACCTTTGTAAATTCCTGGAAGCTCTAGTTTACCCTGAAAAAGAAAATTGAAACCCCAGTTTAAATACCTGAAAAATTAAGCAGTTAGTTAATCAATACTGATAAAACGTGTAATAATATTCTTCACTAATTTACTCACAGTTGGTAGTAGATAGACATAGATCCAGCGCCATTACTGTATGAAATCTTATCATAAGCTTCTTGTGATCAAACCAAAGCATATCCACACATGCAACGTTTAATTTGATTTATATCCGTTTAATTCAAAATTTTGCTAATTTAATTTACTAACAGTTACAGGGAGGCAAAAAAATATAAGTCTACTTCAACTATGATGGACAAATTTGTCCTTTCTTATTATGTTGGACAACTGTTAATTGTATTTTTCGGTTTTTTAATAACTTTTCAATTAAGCTACGTAATTTGATCTAGATAAAGATAATAAAGTAGCTCAATAAATTATTTAAATCAATGGGTCAAAGTTCATAAGAAAAATGAATTCTGATTAGTATGAACCGGACCCATATCGGACTTGTGATGGGAAAGTCTGATATGAAAGCTATATATAAAAGTTAAGATCTCCTGCAGTTGCTCATATATCTTTCGTAAGCATACGGATCATCTAACCTGTTAAGAGCGCTTACGTATTGAGAAAACTGTAGAAAGGTGTTAACCACGTGTTAGTGAACGTTTTTCGTGAAGATCCCGGGAGATTGGAGCTCGTTTTGGCCACGAAAATTGCTTTGGAAGTCAAGATGGAACTAAAATCAGGTATTCTGCATTTTCTTCGTTTTTAACCCTTTCATGAACGATCCGGGACAAGTAATAAGGTCTATGCTACGTGTTACACATGGTATCAGAGCGGTTACGTGATCGGGTTGCCAGAAACGAAGATTTTTTGGTTTTCATTCATTATGGTTTTTATCAGTTTTTGATTTGTTTTTTGGTTTTTTGGCATATATGATTACGTAAAAGTGGTATACATAAGGCTAAATATGAAAAACGGGTTTGAAAATGGGCAAAAAAATGATAAAAATCGATCTCGAGATTGCCAAAAATTACCCTCCCTATCGAAGGGCTGCATCATCGGGCGTGTGCGGTAGCAACCGCTAGAAGACGATTTGGTTGACAATCATGTCCTCCCACGTGGCTCCATGGGGTGACGGACGCATGTGGCGTGTGCAACGCACGCGTGCAGGCATGACACCTGCTGACGTCAACGCTACAGTGATGTTGACGTCAGCATCAGTAATTAAAAAAAAAGGAAAAAAAGGAAAAATTTCAGAATTCCATAAATTTGCCCCAGGTCCTTTTGAGTCAGTTTTCGGGTCAAGGGAATTTTAAAGTGATTCTTCAATTTTTTTTTGATTTATTACGTTGGTAATTGGATTCCAGAAAAGGGGTTTTAAAGCTTTTAAAAGCTAATTTTGAGTGCATTTTTGTGCTCCGAACTGCATAAGGGAGACACTTAAGGTTTCGTGTCTTGTGTGGTAGGTTCGGTATTTAGGAAAGTACGATAAACACTCTCATTCAGAATTTTTTAAATAAAAGTCTCAAATAGCTATTCTCCATGAGGTAAACAGGAGAAGGAGGCATTAAAGAGTATATTATTAGGATGGTTCACCTTCAGAGTAAGCTGAAGGCACTTGATGTACCTATTCCAGACACGCTTATAGTGCATCAGGCATTAAATACTCTCCCACGAGAGTTTGAGATGTTGGATACCTCCTACATCTCTCAGGATGAGGTTTGGGACATCAATGCCCTGATTTCCCAGTGTGCTGTAATTGAGGAGAAGATTAAGAGTTCTCCTCATACGGCCCACCGGGCCGCGGGCGAGTCGGGTTGGGCTGGCTCGTCATGTATTTTTTTAAACAAAAAATGTTCAAAATGATGGGTCAACCCGTGGCCCGGTCAACGCGGGTCAAAAGCAGGCCGGGCTGGGCAGGCCAGACCACTTTTGACATGCCTAGGCGAAGGCCCAATAGCCTAAGGATAAGGGTAAGAAACCCAAACCCTCTCCACAAATTCAGACTGGACAGTCTAGCATTGCGAAGGGCCCACATGATATAAAGAGTATGAGGTGCTTCTTTTGTAAGAAGAAGGGGCATAGAAAGGTCGATTGCCCGAAGGACAAGTTGTGGAAGGTTAAGCAGGAACTGTTAGTAACTCCTCGGCCTACATGATTCATGAATCCAATATAGCTATAGTCACATCAAGTTCTTAGTGGCTAGAAAGTGGAGCTTCTAATCATGTTGCTTCCACAATGCAGGAGTTTAGATCCAGGAGAAGACTAACTAAAGGAGAGAAGAAGCTGATGGTCGGGGTTTGTATTGGTGTTACGAGACACTTTTTATATACTGTCTTTTAGACGAAACTTGATCTCTGTATCATTTTTGGATAAAGAGGACCATCGTTTTGTATTTGATACTTCTGTAATAAATATTTCTATCAATGTAAGATATATCATAACTCCCTTCTTATCCTACGAAGTATATAAAATGTGTTTTACTCCTAACAAAATGTATGCCTCTTCTTAACATGTTGCTCGAAAGAGAGCCTCTATAAAGGGAACATTGTACATGTTGTGGCATAAACATTTAGGCCACATTTCCAGGGAGAGGGTTAGAGATTGATAAAAGATAACATTCTCCCAACTCTAGACTTCACTGATCTGGAACCATTTATTGATTGTTGTAGAAGTAAGTTTACCAAGATAAAGAAAAAAGAGTCAACTTGTGCTTCTGGTTTATTAGACCACATACATACAGACGTTAGTGGTCCCTATACAGTCACATTATGCAATGCTAGATATTTTCTGACATTTATAGATGATTATTCCCGTTATGGCTATATGTTCTTACTTAAGGAAAAGTCTGAAGTTCTTGATATGTTTAAGATCTTTAAGACTGAGGTTGAGAATCAGTTGGAAAAATCAATAAAGATTTTCATATCTGTCATAGGAGGGGAATACTATGGTAAACATGGGGTTGCAGGACAAGGAAAGGGCCCGTTTGTCAGGTATTCGGAATCAGTTGAAATAGTGACTCAGTTCACTATGCCAGGTAGTCCTGAGCAAAATGGTATGGCCGAAAGGCGCAGTCGCACCCTAAAGGAAATGATGAGGTCAATGCAGAGCAGGACTAACCTACCTGAATACCTTTGGGGCGAAGCCACCAAGACGACATTGTATATCTTGAATAGAGTCCCAAGTAAGTCAGTATCCAGGACGCCTTTTAAACCCTGGAAAGGGTGGAAACCAAGCCTTGCACACATTCATGTGTGGGGCTGTCCTGCTGAGGTACGACTATATAATCCTTATGAGAGCAAATTGCAACCTTGTTCCATTAGTTGCTATTTGGTAGGTTATCCCGACCACTCTAAGGGCTACAGATTTTACTGTAAAAGGTGGGGCCAGAATAGTGGAATCACAGATGAATAAGTTTCTGGAATATGATTTCCATGATGAGTGAGGATCCTCACATCCTCCAGGAGATAGTAGAATGGATACTACGATTATTTCGTATTCGCCTCTCATACAGTCAAGTCCGGTGGATGAAGGTCTAAGTACCATGCCTATGCAGGCATAGGGACCTATACCTGTTCAGAAAGAGGTTTCTGAGGTACAAGAACCTATGCAGTTGTGCAGATCCACCATAAAGAGGCAACCTGCTATCTCGTCATATTATATAGTCTATTTGGGTTAGCAAGACTATGATATACGACATGTTATAGATCTAGTTACTTTTATAGAAGCAGTTTCTGGACCCCATGTGGACTTGTGTGGTGGGAAGCAATGAAGGATGAGATGCAACCTATGAGGCATAACAAGGTATGGGAGCTTGTTGATTTACCTAAACATTACAGGCCTGTCAGCTGCAAATGGCTATTTAAGATCAAGAAGGACACACAGGGTCAAGTTGAGCTGTTTAAGGTGCGTTTGGTTACCAAGGGATTCACTCAGAGAAAAAAGAGTTGACTTCAATGTTACATTCTCTCCTGTATCCTCGAAGGATGCATTTAGAGTGATTATGACAATAGTAGCTAATTATGACATGGAGCTACATCAGATGGATGTTAAAACCATTTTCCTGAATGGTGACCTTTATGAGGAGGTCTATATGGAGCAACCTGAAGGATTTATGATCAAGATGCAACTGACAAAGTTTGTAAGTTGACTAAATCAATATACGGTCTGAAACAAGATTCTAGACAATGGTACCTAAAGTTTGATGAGGTTTTGACCTCATTCGACTTTGTAAAAAACAAAGTCGAAAGATGCTTATACTATAAGGTCAGGGGGAAAGTTATCTTCCTAGTATTGTACGTGGATGATATCTTGCTTGCGTCAAATGATTTGACCATGTTGCATGAGGTAAAGTAACTTTTGGCCAAACACTTTGACATAAAGGATTTAGGTGAAGCATCTTTTATCCTTAATATATAGATTCATTGGGACATATCTCAACACTCATTGAGCCTCTCACAAAGAGCATACATTGAGCGAGTGCTATGAAGGTTTAATATGATTGACTGTAAACCTGTTGTAGCACTTATCTCTCATGGTGAGAGATTATCTTTGGCACAATGTCTAAAGCATAAAGTTGAGAGAGAGGCTATGAAGAATGTCCCGTACTCTAGTGCAATTGGTAGCCTGATGTATGCCTAGGCGTGCACTAGATCAGATATTGCATTTGCTGTTGGACTACTAGGTCGATATCTGGCTAACCCAGGTGTAGACCATTGGAATGCAGTTAAGCGAGTGTTGGGATACCTAAAGGGTACCAAGGATTATATGTTGACATACAGAAAAGTCAACGATTTAAACCTCACAAAGTATACTGACTCCGACTTTGCTATGTATCCGGATGATCATAAATCCACTTCAAGATACATTTTTATATTGGCAGATGGTGCAGTATCATGAAAGAGTGTTAAGCAGACACTAATAACTTCCTCGACCATGCATGTAGAGTTTGTTGCATGTTATGAAGCTGCTACACAGGCGGTTTGGCTCAGAAACGTGATTTCTGAGTTGTCTGTGATAGATTCGATAGCCAGACTCATTAGGTTATACTATGATAATCTTGTTGTAGTTTGTTCAGTAACAATAAAAAGAATATTACAAGGTCTAAGAATTTAGAGGTCAAATACTTGACCTTAAAGGAGTTGATTCAGAAAGGTGACGTCTAAATGGAGCATATCAGGACTGAGGAGATGTTAGCTAATCCATTGACTAAAGGACTGCGCCCACTAGTGTTTGTTAAACATGTATCCGATATGGACGTGTTGAGGTCCTTAGAAAGCAGTAGTTAGGGATCATTGTATTTGTTCTTTAAATGTTTGTACATTTTAATGTATTATGACATTATAATTGTTTATTAATATAGGTGATCATCTTTTTATCCTCATTAATAACTGTTCTTGTGTATAGTCATAATACATATGAAAGTCTTAAGATTTGTGTTGATCTTAAGCATTCTAAAGGTCATTGGGCATATATAAAAATTGAACTTGAGCCTATGTCATTTAGACACATACAGTTTAGTACGAATATCCATAAATTTGACTTGACATAGGGGATATAAAGTATTCATCCCATAAAGATTCTCTAATGCAGTTTAGCATTCAATTAAAGAACATAAAGATTTTCTCTAATACTGTTTAGCATCCGGTGAGAGAAAACAAAGTTTTTTCTAATGTTGTTTAGCATTTGGTAAGAGAAAATAGGATTTCTCTGTTGCAGTTTAGTATAAAGTTGAAGAAATCAAGATCTACAAATGAAGATGATACTTATTAGATCATACAGGTATCATCCTAGTTTGCCACACTCCATTTTCCCATTTATGTTAGTAAGATATTCGATATTTGTGATTATATTGGACCTGTGTCATATATGACATATGTGTTTGATATTTTTCGGTATCGAAAGCCTTGTAGGACGGAATGTTGGACTTTCATTACCTTTGGATCAAATGTTTTTAATTTTTAAATTTGGTACCAATACAGTAGCGTGACTTAACCGAGTTTTCAAACTATTTTTAAACTTGAGTCAAAACTGTAATTAATGATTGTCCAAGGGGAGAATGTTGGACAAATTTGTCCTTTCTCATTATGTTGGACACCTATTAATTGTATTTTTTGGTTTTTCAATAACTTATTGGTTAAGTTACATAATTTGATCCAGATAAAGGTAACTAAGTAACCCAATAAATGATCTAAATTAATGGGTCGAAGTCCAGGAGGAAAATAGATTTCGATTAGTATGGACCGGATCCATATCGGACTTGTGATGGAGAAGTCTGATATGGAAGCTATATATAAAGATTTAGGTCTCCTACAGTTGCTCAGATATCATTTGTAAGCATACGAATCCTCTGACCTGTTAAAAGTACTTACGTATTGAGAAAACTGTAGAAAGACGTTAACCACATGTCGATGAACGTTTTCCATGAAGGTTCTGAAAGATTAGAGCTCGTTTTGGCCACGAAAATCTCTTCGGAATTCAAGATAGAACCAAAATCAAGTATTTCGCATTTCCTTCATTTTTAACCCTTTCATGAACAATCCGGGACACATAATATCGTCTATGATATGTGTTACAAACTATTTTACCATCTTTCTCTAACCGCTTTTTGATTAGGCAACATATCTGTACGTCTACCACGAATTACAATTTTAAAACCAAATAAAGAGTCCTAGATAGATATAGATCCAAAACCTTTAGTATTTTGTTAGGGATGACAATTGGGCTCAGGTTCGGGCTCAGCTCAGCCAGTCCCGATTTAGTCTAAAGTCAACGGATCATATCCGGGTTGATTGGAGCTCAGGTCCAAATTTTTTAAAAAATTGGATCTCGACAAAACGACGTTATTTTATTGAAAACAACGTCATTTTGCATTTTAATTTTCTTAGAAAAATTCAGGCTAGCTCTAGCTTGAGTCTGATGTCTCGAGCTCAGGCCCCAACTGTAGGGATTAGGGTGGGCTTAGGCTTTGGTGGGCCCAAACTTGGGCTCGCCCGTTACCATCCCTCATATTTGTAATCAAAATATTTGCTTACCTTTGAAAATCATTAGGAGGCGTACATCTAAATTCTAAACATGATTAATGTCACCGCTAAATCCGGATAGAAATATAAGCACAACGGGCGTCATAAATACAGCTTATCACTCCTCCCATTAGTTGTGTCTTCCTGTCAAAAAACTAAATGAAATTAAGGAAATAATTTCTTTTTTCTGTCCATCGTTTCATGCACAACATACAATACGGTTGACAACATCCACTGCAGAAGAAGAATCAGTTCAAAGGATAATTACCTTAAGTCTTTTTTTAAAAAATAAAATAGGATATATTAATTAGAAATGTAAGGAAATAATACCAATAATTAAAAAATTTAACCGATCTGATTTGTTCAATTGAAAAAATCTTAAATTAGCTAACTTTTCAGTTCGATTTTCAATTTTTTTATTCGATTTACTTTGATAATTTTTGTTATTAAAAACTGATCAGTTTATTAATTAGTAAGTCGATTTTTATAAATTAACAAATTTTTATAAACAAAAATAAATAAATTAATTTTTATTTAAAACTCTTTTTTTCAATTAAACTTCAAATTAATCAATTGATAGAAACAAATTTTTTTAATTATGTTTCAAATTTTTTATTTTATTTAATATTTAGTTACCTTTATAACAATCTATTAAATCTTTTAAACTTTACATCTCTCAACCGTTATGTATTACGTTGTGTGCATGATTCTTTCCCCAGCGACTTCGTCCTTATCATCTCCAAACTGATTAAAATTGCGAAAGTCTAACCTTTTCCGTACAAAGTACTGAATTCTACTAAATAGATTCTATTAGTACGTAAAAGAAAAATTTTCAAATAACAGATATGATTTCTTTTATTGCTCAGAACTAACAATAACAAAAGAGTGGAGTCAGATCCGACCTAACTGACATTTTTGTTGAATACGACACAACAGGTATTCCAGAAAAACTACTTTAATTTACTGGACACAATAATATCTGCGAAAACTTGGAGGAACCCCATGAATTTAATTAATGTCATAGGAACAAACTGTCGCCAATCTCTTCAGAGGAACCTTCGTAAACCCTGGAAGCCTTAGTTTATATCCTGAAAAGGCAATTTGAAGGCAAGTTTATATACCCGAAACAGCTGGACTAGCAAATTAATTAAGAACAAGTGAAACATGCATTAATGTTGCTGTACTCACTGCTGGTAATAGATATACATAGATCCAGCGCCATTAGTGTACGAAATCTTGTCATATGCTTCTCTTGACAAAGCCATGGTATCTGTACAAGTACGACAGTAGTCTACAATCTTCACTCGCACTGTCTTCTGGTCTTTGCAAGCGCTTCGGCAAGTTACTGCGAAAGTTTGCCCACAAGCTAAACCACCGTTCCAAAGTGTCGCTCCTACTTGAGCAACCATAACACCCTGCTTATGTTCACCAAAGCAAGCAGAAGCTACATTGCACGTACAGAGTTAAGGAAACATATGTCAGAATCTATATAACAAGTGATATAGATATGTGTGTGTGTGAGTGTGTGTGAGTGCAAACTGGGATATCAGTCAAATGGTTGTCTGTAATTAAAATGTTGAATTACGCGTGTAGGGAGGATCATAATAAGTTGCAGTCCCGTATCCAGAAACTTGGGCATAAGCCTTCAAGGAATAGCTCGAACTTAGCAACAAACTGACTAGGGTTAAAACAGAAATGGAGCTCTGGAGTCTCAATGCCATGGTTTCCGAGTCGTATCTTGGTTTCTCTGCCTTTATATACGAGCGGTTGATATTTAATAAATGGAGAGGACTGTATTTATAGCAGAAAGCTAGCTTGCTGATCTAGATAAGCAATCACAGAAGTCCGTACCTTCTCATTGTCTTTAACTTCAACTCACTATCACATCTTACAAAGACATCGAGAACAGATAAATTGATGGTTTAGAAGTTGTTACAAATCTGATATATTCTCCAATCGAGATTGCGAAAACTGTTCTTTAGTTACTTTTGTCTTAAGCATTAACTGTTCGGCTAGCAAAACCATTCGTCTTCTGGAAATATGGATGCCCACAAAAGACTTTGAACAATCCTGAAATCTGAAATTCCAAATTGGCAAAGATATCACTGAAAGAAACACAATCTTTGATGCAACTTAATTGTACAATTTACAAAATTACTAGAAAGATTCTCTAGTTGATTATCCATTCATCTTGTAATAATAATAATTTATTGTAATTATTTTAAATTATTAATTTGATTAATGTATAATTAGTTAAGATTAAATTTAAAAATTAAACTAAATAATTATGTTAGTAATATTTTATTGGTTTACGCATATTATTTATGTCACATATCTTAAAATTATGATACTTTTAAAATTAATTTTGAAGTAATATATATAGGCTTCATAAGTTCTAAGCCCAATCTTCTCAATGTTAGGAGCTGGACTGGTTTACATTTACATTTCAGTAAAGTCCAGACATATTTTTGGGCCTGCCATATCAGAAGGCCCAATAACATTACCATAATACCTGTGTAAGATGTTTTGTTGTAGCCTTAAGGCTATCTTATTATTCTTTCGCAAAATTAGGGTGGCAAATAACTATGATTTAAAAATCAAACGGAAATTAAACCTGTAAAATAAGAAGTTTAAAGTTTAATAGGTTTAATTAGTATTAGACCGTCACAAAATTCACTTAAGATTAAATAAAATTAAAATTTTGAATTAAAAATGTTAAATATAAATTAGTTAATTTATTTTAGTTTATAAGAACTTATTAATTTACGAAAATTAAATGATTAATTAATAAATTAATTAATTTTTAACAACAAGAGTTATTAAAATAAATTGAACTAAAAAATTGAAAAATGAAGTGAAAAATTGAACAATTCAAAGTTTTCATGATTAAACCGGTCGAATTGGTTGAATTTTTTAATCATCAGCAAAAAGTATCTGTCAAATTCAATTGGGTCTAAAATCGATTTAATTTAAAATTATCATATTAAGTTTAAATTAATTAAAATTTAAATTTAAAATAATTCATAATAGTCTTAATAGTTCGATTAAATTATAAAATTACGAACAGATCAAATTTTCACTTTCAACTTTTGGTGAATGTGGATGTTTCGTATTACTTCCAAATTTAGTTTTTGTTTATAATTTTTTTTATTTCTATAACTTTTGCAAAGGTAAAAGTGATATTTAGAAACTTAATTTTACCATTATTTTTTATTGTTTTCATTATTCTGTGAAAGATTTCTCATAACTATTAAAAAGTAATTATATTATACTGTGGAAATTTAATAATTCGATTTGTTTTTTTTTAGAACGGAGGAATACACAGTCGCTATCATTTGGATGCGTACTGGGTAAACTTTCGAATTGACGTAATGGCCTATAAATTACACTAACCGGGTATTCTACATTAGGCAAGCCCTGTATGATAGGCTCGATAAAAAAAAAGTAAATAAAGGAATTCGAACACAAGATCTTTTGACCCTATGCCTCGCCCACTCTACCAACTCCACTTGACTAGGAGGCAAAAAAATTTGTTCATGCTGCTTTATCAAACATTGGTAAATAGGCATGTTATTGTATATGCAATGGAGCATAAAACTGGTAAAAGGCAAATCTGCAAAGATGAACTTGTTCAACAGATAATACTTCATGAAGCGATGATTTCCTTAAACTAATTCGTCAACGATGAATTGCATGGCCCTTCTTTCATTGGATATAAACGTCTTTTATTGGAGAATAAATCTAACCGAGAAACACTGCACTACTGTTTACTGAAACTTGTAGGAATCCCATGGGGATGGGGCCTGGCAATCTCAAGCACTCTGCATTTCTGGAAGCTCTAGTTTTGAGCCCTGAGAAAACCATTCGAAGGCCAGTTTTTATAATCACCTCTTAACATGTAGCCATTAAGTTAATTAAGACTTATGTAATAATAGTGTTAATGTACTGACTCTTGGTAAGAGATATTGATCAATCCACCACCATTAGTGTACGAAATCTGATCATACGCTTCTTCTGATAAAATCATAGTAAACTTGCACTTATAACAGTGTTCCACAATCTTCACAGTCACTGGTGTTTGGTCTCTGCAACCGCTCAGGCAAGTTACTTGGTAGTGCTTCCCACAAGCCAGTATTGAGTTGTAGGATTTCAACCTCATCGTATTATTGATCATAGCATAATATATATAGGAGTACAAGAAAGCCCTAA
>JANQAP020000087.1:1339568-1349585 GCA_026874005.2 Erythroxylum coriaceum
TTGATGCTGCAATCCAGTAGACTTCTTTTACACATTTTTGGAAATTCGTCCGACCAGAATCGAGATACATAATCCTTTTCTAATAGCAATTTCAAAAATTACTAACTCAGACCACCTGTGCAAAAAGAAAGATATATCCAGTAACAATTGTTTGATGATATACAATCTGCTAATTAAAAAAAAAAAAACAAGGCCTGAAAACTTGTCCGCTTCCAATATATACAACCGGTGCTGATTGATTACAATTTCGGAAAGGATGTCTGTGAAATACTGTGATAATCCTAGGACTATGGTACAGCCCTTGGTTGGCTTCAAGTGAACAAACTATTTTCTCTGTATTTGTAACAAAAACCTGTCTTTATTTGAAGCAACCAAGCAATCTGAGATTTATGGAAGTAAAATGGAAAATCCCAGTTGCCTGGCTGAGATCAATAATTAATCAATGTGAATCTAACTCCAACATCAGGATCAATGCCCACGAGAGGCACGACTCTGGACAAAATCCCATGGCTCCGTACTCATCTAGACTTCGAAACTACTGCAAACCTGTGCAACACTGAAACTGTAAAAGTTACACACACTACAAGCAAAGCTGACAAAGCTATCGACGTGAACAGAATCCAGAAGTGTTGACTATGAATATAGGAGTATTTCCAATTGCTTGCAAATTGACACTGCATATTACATAATAATGAACAGATACGGAGGGTAAGAAAATCGGGATACATGCATAACTAAAGCGATAAATTAAGGCACATAAAATGAATCTAAAGTAGATAGTATATTGAAGTAAGAAAAGAAGGACTAACCGGTCAAGCTTCTCAAAAAACAAAAGTTGCAAGAAGTGTATGCAATACTGCCCAATATAAGATAATACTGAGCCGTAAAGCAGGCTGTCGCATCAATGCCCGATCACATGAAACCCTGGTAATGCATGTAAGAGCTCAGTTTAGTCCAGCTATCAATCCAAACATATTGGATCAACAGGAGACAAAAAGTACACAACAGAATCCTACCATAGGCCATCAACCATGTCTGTTAAAGGTCTTGTAAATTTTGGGACGATTCTAGATGTAGTGAGGGACTTGAAACCATGAACTGGGTAAGGAGGGGGAAAATGAGTCAGTGGGATTGAAGAATCAAATTGACTGAAGAAATGAACATGTTAGTACCTCTCCTATTGATCAGCCTATACTACCTAAGCAACCTAAGCCCATTAAAACTTATATTCGTAGGAGCAAGTTGGGAAAGGGGAATCTTATGAGTTTGTTATAGTTAGTTATGGAGAGTGGAGAGAAATTCCCCTTTTCCCAACTTGCTCCTACGAGCATAAGTTTTAATGGTCTTAGGTTGCTTAGGTAGTATAGGCTGATCAATAGGAGAGGTACTAACAGAACAAAAATGTCATAATCCCGGCGGACTACCTTTATCATCATCCTCATCCTCCAGTCGAGTGTTGCCTTCTGGATCCATATCAATAGCAATAGCAACTTGATCATTGTTGGCCTTGCGTAAACTGCGAACTTTAGATGCAGTGGATGGTCCAGGTGCTGCCCATTTATTTATCTGCATGAAAGTTCATCATAATCCATAAATAAATGTTATAGGAAGCACAATTTCTTAAAATTGGATAGAAAAGGAATATGTCAAATTTCCCTTCATAAGGCAATGACACCAAATGCTGTTAAAATAACATATAGGTACACAATTTTGCAAACAACCTAACAAGCGAACATAGATTTTGCCTGCATTACAGCTTGAATATTTTTTTATTAACAAAATAAGTCCTACAAAAAAGAGAGGGAGGGAGAGGCGCAGATGGGCGGCAGAGTTCCAATAAAGCTCTACATTTATGACTACAAATGCTTCAAAACCACGGAACAGATCTCAGAAAGCATATGTTACTGTTTATTTTTCTCAGAATGCGTAGGTATGCAATAGCATTGGTACAACAGAGGACTCACCACAGGTTCAACTTCCACAATCTCAGATACTACAGTGCTAGGTCGTCCTGAATCCCCAATTTCCTCAAGCATATTTAGCTGGGATTCTTTTTCATGCAAAGTTTTCTGAAGAACTTCTTCTCTGCGTGTTAACTCATCCACTTTGTTCCTCTCCACTTGTAACAATGAATCCCTGCTCTGTGCAACTGCTCGTACATTCTCCAATTCCGATAAAATATATGTGATCTTTTTTTGAAGCAAATCCTTGTAATCATTCACATGACTGCTATCATTGAGATTCAAATCTTGGATCCCAACTGGAAAAATCAATGAATCTAACCACTTCAATAACTCATGAATCTCATCTGAATTTCTCATACTGATCGCTTGAGAAGCAACAAGAGCATCATTTGTGCATCTTGTGACTTCTTGTCTTAAGAATGAGATCTCAGCATCACGATCATGCAACTGAGATTGAAGCTTTTCAACTTCTGCAACGAGACCTTCTGAAAAAGAATGAAGCTCATCAAATTTGCTCACCGTAGTGGAAAGTTTTTTGAGGACCTTCAGTCGTGATGTTTCAAGAATTTCAATATCTGCCTCTTTTTGTTTGACAACTTGTTGCAAGCCCTCTATTTTGTTATTAAATTCTTCCATCTGAACCTCCTCTTCATCAAGAGCTTGCATAAGAGCTTCAATTTCTGTTTTAGAAAAAAATTGCATCCATTATTAGTAACATCTAGAAGTAATACAACAATTTGGAAAATTGCAAAATCTTATAAAGCTAACCTTGGTCCTTAGCAGTGAGCACGTCAGTCAGTGATCGGATCCGCTCCTCTAATTCTTTTGAAATCACTTGGCCAGCTTCAAGTTCCCTTATTCTCTGCTCCAATGTGCTTTGCTCTCCCAACATTATTTCCACCTGTTTCTCCAACTCAATTTCATGAGCCTTTGAAGATTGAAGATCTAGCAAGTAGCTTGCCATAGAGGATTCAGCTTCCTTAATTTGATTGACAAGATCCATGCAAATCCTCTCTCTCTGAATGTCTTTCTCCTGCAGCTCTTTCCGCAGATTTGATATCATAATTTTCATTTCATTTTTCTCACCTTCTATGATTTCACTTCTAAAAGAAGCGAATTCCTTCACAGTTGTCAGTAATCTTTGCGATAACATCTTGACATGTTCCTCAGATGAAACATAATTTTGTAAATTTGAAGCACGTTCACCATCAACAGATGCTGTCAGTTCTAAATTCATTCCAACATCTCCAGAGATCAAATTGTTCCCTAGAACTTCAGCTTTTCTGTTCTCAATTTCAAGTAAGGAACTGGTGCAGGCTTCATAGAGCAAGGCATTCTTCCTGCACAACACAAGAACTTCCGCTTCTTTTTCTTTCTTGATCAATTCTATGTTTTTGATGTCCCTCCTCATGGACTCAAACGACTCTTTCTGAGATGTCAATTCTCCGAATAATATCCCCATTAGTTTAGAAAGAATGCTAGCTCTTTCATGCAATGCAACTGAGTGTTTGTTTGACATTAATTTCAGACCATCAATTTTTTCCAAAAATTCTTGCAAAAATCCAAAAATTTCTCCAACGGAATGATCATCAAAGTGCTCTGGTGTCTTGCCTTCTGAAGAAGTTTTTGTTGGCTCGAAATTTACCTGAAAAGTAATGAAAAGAGTTATGCATGCAATACAAATCTTCAAAACAAAAAGCTGAAGCAAGCAGAGTATAATCTGTGTGGAAGAGAAGTTTTAGGTTGGAGTGGTACAGAAAATACCTTGCTCTGAGAACTATCAATGGCATCCAATTCACTGAAAAGTGGAACAAGAACCGAATGATTAGTTTCTAGACCTTTAAGATATGATTCCGTCCCAGCCTGTAGATCTCGTAGAAACTCCAACACCTTAGAGAAAACATTGGCTAGGAAATTATGAAAATCAATGAAACTTCTGTCTAACTGAGATGCAGCAGATTTTAACTCCATTAGTTCAGAATGAAGTTTCTTTTTCTCCTGAGCATGAACAGAGGACAACTTTTCAGAACATGAAAGGGCTTCAGTTTTGGCAGCTTCAAGTCCATCCTTTTCCTTGGCAAGTTCCGCAAGATCAAAAGTGGCTTTTTCCAGCTCCTCCTGAAGATCATCATTCCTATCCTGAACTTCCTTCAGCTCTGCAAGCAAAAGCTCAGCTGCTCTTCTAGATTTTCTAGACTCTTGCTCAGAAGATGCCACAGCATCATGTAAATGTTGACATAGATTTCCAATATGTTCCAACTTCCCAACTGGATCATCATCAGATATTGCACCACCAGCATCAATGCCTCCTAGAGTCTTCAAAATCATGGATAAGGTATGCACCTTTTCCTGCAACATATGCTCTGTTTCAGCTAAACGATTCTGCAATGAAAAGCTTTCAGATTCCAGAGCTTCTACCCTTCCACAGTAACTGGTTAAGTCTCTCAGCCTTTGCTCACATTCAGCAAGGGCAAGTTGTTTGTGCTTGATATCAGATTTCAGTTGGTTCATCTCCGTGCTCATCTCTTCAATCGTTTGTTTTAAACCATCTCGTTGTTGTAGCAAAGTTTTTCCCTTTCTCACTGCAACATTCAATTTCTCTCTTGTGGAGGCAGATTTCTGTTCCTCCTGACTAAGAAGCTCCTGCAACTCCATCCTTTTTTTATCAAGTGTTTCAACTTCACAAATCAATAATTGTTGCTTCTCCATATAACTATCTCTTTCTTCCTTTGTGTTGCTCAGTTCATTCAAAGTCTCCTCAAGTTTTTTCTTCAGACCAACCAAATTTGGGTCCTCTACCTCCAGTGTTTTACTATTCATAACAGAGTCATCTGATTCATCCATATCTCGTGCATCACTGTTCCCTTCCTCAACAAGATTTGCATTAGAGCCTGGAAATTTGTTTTTTTCTGCCGTATCACGGTACACTAGCTCAAGATAATTCTCTATTAGCTTCCTCAATAATCTCTCCAAGTTTTCTGCACTGCTTTCAGCGCAAACAAGATCTTTAGTACCAGGATCCTGCAACACATTACAAATCAAATTCTGTAATTGGCCTATTTTGCCATCAATCATCTGTAGATCTGCCTCACTTTCAAGCTTCTCAGCCAATTTATCCTGTAAAACAGTTACTTCATTCTGAAGTTTCCCACAGTCAAGTTCAATCTGAATTATCTTTGACGTAAGGTTACTGTTATCAGACATCAGATTTTCCATTCTTTCAGAAAGACTATCTCTCTCATGAATAACTGCTTGAAGTTGCATCGCCATATCAGATGTTCTCTTCTGGGACTCCTCCAACTGTGCATTTAGGACAGATATTTTCTTTTGTGACTCTTCCAAGTCAACATTGAATGAATTACACTGGTTTTCAAGTTGATCAAGACTCTGCAGGAGAGAGAGTCTCTCATGGTTAGCCTCCGAAATTGCACTTCCCAGCCACTCAATTCTATCCTCAGTTTCCATGGAGCGCAAATGTGAAGGCATGCTGATCCTGTCCAACAGTACTTCCCATCTCTGCACCATGTGGTTCCTTTCCAGTAAGGATTGCTCCAGCATTTCATTCTGTTCAGCCAACCCGAAAAACTTACTTTGAAGCTCCTCATACTTTCTTCTAATATCATCTGCTGAATTTGAACTGGGTTGCGCATCATCTTTCCAGTCTGTTTCACCAAAACCAGTATCTTGATATGAACCTCCTACAGAGCTTTTCTGTTCCCAATCAACGGGAGGAAAAGGGTGTCCAGTAGCTGACCTTGCTAACCAATCAACCTTCTCAATTATATCTCTTGCATGAAAATCCTCAGGTAAATCCAGATAGTCTAAAATTTCTTCTATCCTCTGGAGTACAGAATCTTTTAGAAGGAACGATTCCCTCAATGTAGTAGCTGAGTTTCGAATGTATGAAAGCTCAGATTCCAGAGCTTCCACACGCTCGCCTGCCTCAGAATAGGTCTTCAATTTGGCTTCTAGCTCATGCAGCCTGGCATCTTTCAACTGCAACTCCTGTAAGCATCTTTCTAGTTCACTTGATGTCTCAGCTAGGGACTGTTTAAGATTGTCACGTTGCACAATCAAACCCTTCCCTTTGGCAACAGCAATGCTGAGCTTCTCTCTAATAGACGACACCCTCTGCTCTGATTGTTCAAGTTCACTTGCTTTCTCCTGTAACTCAGATTGTGTGGCAATGAGGGCACCCTCCACCTTGTTTATGCGTTCCTTTAAGAGCTGGATTTCATGTTCATGCTGAAGTTTCAAAGCATTTAGCTCATTCACTGATTCTTGAAATTCTGTCAGTGCCATCTCCTTAGATCCAAAGTCTTCTCTGGATGACCTAAACTCTTCATCAACCTCCTTGTACTTGCAGATAAGCGAGGACACCAGTGACTCTAAACACGAAAAGGGAACCAAATCCAGCTCCGCCTGAGAACTTTCCAGCTTCAACACAATTTGAACATCTTCAATCAATTTTTTCAAAGAACTTAAATCAATACACCTTTTATTCAATTCCTCAACATCTTTTATTCGACTCGCCAATTCCAGATTAAGATTATTATTCATTGACTGAAGCTGCATCCTCTCAGCCAGAAAATTCTGCAGTTGCTCCAAAAAATTTGCATAACTTGCATAATATACCAGATCAGGCAATTTCTCATATTGTACACTGACTCCAGTTTCAACCATGGAACCAGATGAATCAATCAGAAGCTTGCTTAGTTCATGATATAATCGGTTCAATGTTTCATTTGCAACTTCATTCTTTTCAAGTAACCAATTATTCTTCCCATTCACTTCTTCCAACAATTTCAAGGTTTTTTCACGATCTAAGCTAGTATCATCAACTTTCTCTTTCATATCTTTGATCATCTCTATAGTCAAATCAACAGAAGCAACAACCTGTTTAACAACATCCACAGAACCATGATCCCCAGTTGATAATGTGGAGATTGAGAATCCCATGGAATCACCAAGCCTTTCCATTGCATCAGAAATGCAACTAATACTAGAATCCCATTGTTGCTCAGCTGCCAATGCCTTCTCAGCCGTCTCCTTTTGGACATTTTGCAGTTGATCAAGAAGTATAGATGTCATCTCAGAGCTCTGCTGCAAGTCATGCAACTGATTCTGTAATTCTTCAATTTTTGATTCATAATGAACCACTTTTTCTTCAAGCACACTGTTTTCTGCTTTAAGAGTGGTGCCATGCTGTTTTAAGGTTTCATAACGAACCTCATCCTCCTTGGCCTTCTCTTCAACAGCCAACAAATGTTGCTTCAGAGTTTCATAAAGAACCCCAAGCTCAATGTTGGCTAATTCTAAATTGCTGCTATGTACCATTAGTGCCTCATGCTGAACCTTGAGTTCCTGCATTGCAAGATTGCTGGTATTTCTATGATTCAGCTCCAGCATGAATGCTGAACTAACATTCTCAACATCTAGGAGCAACTCCTTCAGCGCTGCCTTCAAATTTCCTGTATGCTCTTTTGTTGATGCAAATGAATCAGTTGCAGAAGATTGATCCTCTGCTGACGCACTATCACCTGCCTCATGTTCCTCATGATGCACCTTTGACTCAAAAGCTTGGATCAGTTTTGATACTGCTGGAGCTGCAATTTTCTCGCCGGATCTACTCAATGCTGCTGGCATTCCTTGAATTGCCTTTTCAAGTTTAAGCAAAACTTTATTTGCATCATCTATGTGTCTCTTTAAGATCACTAAGCCAGAGGAATCATCAGAGCCTTCTTGTTGAATCAGCTCACCAGAAATGACATCGTGCAAAATGGAAATAGTAGCTTCATAATCTTGTTTTCCATCAATCTGGAGAGGAAGTACCTCATCAAGTGCATTATCACAAGCCCTGCTCTGTTGTTCAGAACTTTCAAGTTGATTCGAAGCTAAAACCGGACATGATATTTGATGCCCAGCATCAATATCCTTGAACTTAGTTTCACATAAATCCAAGTTGCTTTTAAAAAATATATTCTCTTCAGTTAGATGTTCAACACGCAATCTCATTTCTCTTAGTTCAGCCTCAAGCTGCATGTAATCCTCCTGATCTTTAGCCAACCTCTCGTGAAGAACAAGAATCTCAGAAGAAAGTTTCTCATTCTCTTCAACAACATGCATTTTTTCCTCTTCGAACTTCTCTCTCTCAGATGTTGCAAACACAAGCTTCCCAGACAAGTTGGCAGTTTCAACTTGTAGATTTTCGACCAGACTCTTACTGTCTGACAGAGCCATAGATAAGTCCTCATTCCCAGTGGCCAGATTCTGGTTTTGGTCTTCAAGCTTCTTTCTTTCATCTGTGACAGAAGTAAGAGTTGCATTTAAGTTTGATATTTCCACTTCCAAAGTAGCTGCTAGGCTTTTGCTGTCAGCTAACTCCTTGAGCAACTTCTCATTCTCCTGCAGAGAAGAATCTTTTTCACCCACAAGTTTCTCTATCTCCTTTTCTTGTGAATCAAGAGTCATCCTTAAGTTCTCTTTTTCCATTTGCAATGATGCGATCACATCCTCATGCTTTGCTGACTCCTTTGACAGGTTCAACATATCCGACTCTGACTTTTCCAAAGTCTTCTGCAGCTCATATGCTCTAGATGAAGCGTCATCAACTTCTGCCTTTGCAGCAAGAAACTGGAGTTGGAGAGCTTCTTTCTCACTGACACTGGCCTGAAGTTCAGATTTGCATAATTCAAGCTCTTCAGAAAGGTAGGTACTCCTCTCACAAGCTTCTCTGAGTGAATTGTGTAATGCACAGATTTCTCCATCAAATTGATGAAACCGGTGGTCGTACTGTGTTTGCAGATCAGACGTTTCAGTGAGTTCTACATGGATAATATCCTTTGCACAACTTGTAATGTATAGTTCTTCTTTGAGTCTTTCCAATATATCTGGAACCACATTCTGCAAAGAGATCAACCTGCTTTTCTCAAAATCCAATGTAGGAATTGATCCTCTAGAATTCAGCAGAATTCTATACTCATCTTCACTGAGCCCTTTTATCACTTCTCTAAGGTGTGGGATATTGACTGGGCACCCACCATCAGAGACGCTATAGCCTTCAGATGGAATTGGTAGACTATTTAACAGAGGTACTTCATTGGTTTTACTCACAAATATAAAAGAATCCTCAGGCATATACTGCTGATTAAAGGCCTCCGCAACTGTAATATCAGCTTGGCTACCTTCTGCATGGTTTATGCCAGATTCAGTCAGCACTTCTGATTTTTCTGCAAATGAAGAAGACAAATCAACAACTTCATCCTGCTCCGTCATCCCATCATGAGAAACAAACAAAGGAATTTCAGCATTTAAAATCAAAGATTCAGATGCCAATGGGCCATCTGACACATTAGTGGTACCGGTAAATGAATATGAGTCGTCTTCCCTATCAGCTCGCCGCAGTTTAGCGGATACCCCAACTACACCAATATGTTCTCCAGCTGCCCCACCTACATTTTCTGCAATTTCATTGCAATCAGATAGAGTGACTCTCACATCTCCTTTATGCCTTATGTCACAGCTTCTACCAAAGTGCTCTGAACCCAAGTCATCAGCTTCCTGCATTGCCCCTACCCAGCAACAAATGAGAATTTAATCACACATCAAATTCATTTATTACTAGTCCCAATATGCCCAATAGACTCCCCTAAAAAATGAGAAAGCAAAGCATAAGAGGAGGAGAGAACAACCTACATTGGTTACCTCATCTCCCTTTAGATGACTCAGAGATGTGTCAGGAACATCTTGTTGTGAACGCAGTGAATCCTCTCTCCATGTTTCTCCTGTAATAGAAGTTTCATCCAGAGTGCGAACGTTAGTACCAGAGGCTGAAACTTCAACATCTGCAGACATATCTTGTTTTTTAGTCTGCTCAGCAGTCTCCCCAGCAGAAACATTTGAGACACCCAAAGAAACAGCCCTTTCAATATCATGAGTAACAGATTGCTTGGTATCAAGTAAATTCGAGTTAGAGCAAGCAGAATCATCATAACGGGTGCCTAGTCCCTCCAAATAGCTCTCAGATTTTTTATTCAACTCTATTTCAGGCATG
>JANQAP020000087.1:1365447-1377288 GCA_026874005.2 Erythroxylum coriaceum
TCTCAGTTGCCTTGATGTTGCATGCAGGTAACTGAAATTCAGCAATTCCTCCACATAATTTACTGTTTCCTTCAACTGACGTTGCTGTTGAATTCTCAAAGATTCCTTTTGTCGGTACAATGCCCTCCAAATCATTGAAAGACATATTCAATCTCAACAAAGAATGAAAACTCTCGAAGAAATCTGGAATATTTCCAGTCAAATTGTTATGAGAAAGATCTACAACTTGAAGGCTCCTTAATGAACTTAAGGATGTAGGAATACTTCCCCGGAACGAATTCCTCTGCATGTACAAGAATTCTAGTTTTACACAGCTGCCCAGACTGTCAGGTATTCCACCACTCAACATGTTATTAGAAACATCCAATTCCCCAAGGTTTGTCAACACTCCTACTTCTGCAGGCAGCTGACCTGTCAGATAATTTTGCGAGAGGCTTAAAGAAATTGCCAAGGATGTGATTGCCATGACTTCTTTGGGGATTGAACCACTGAGGTTGTTTTGACTAAGATTTAGTAATAATAAACTCAGAGATTTCCCAAGACTTGGAGGAATTAGGCCATGCAAAGAATTTTCTTCCAGTTCCAGATGCGTCAACAGCGATAAATTCCCAATTGAGGAGGGAATAGTGCCTGAGAAATGGTTGCTGTACAAACTCAATTTTATTAGCTGCTTCAGGTTTCCAATTTCAACAGGGATTTCACCTGTAAACCTGTTGTTTCCCATGTCTAATTGTCCCAAGTTCACCAGATTACCTATTCCGGATGGGATATTTCCAAATATCTGATTAAAGTCCACAGTCAATCTGTTGAGACTAGTCAAGTTGGTGATGGAGCTTGGCAACGGCCCACCAAAATTGTTAGCACTGATAGATAATAGTTTCAAGCTAGTCTTATTGCTCAAGGTGTCCAAGAACCTCAAATCTCCGTATTGTCCCGTTCCAAGGTTGTTGGTGAAAATACTGAGCCAGAAAAGACCTTTCATCTTCTCCAGAGAAGGCATCAACCCACTGAACCCATTAATGGCAATAGTAAACATTTGCAGGTTTGAAGCATTTGATAATGAAACAGGGATGGATCCTGTAAATTCATTATCACCAACACTAAAGTTGACAAGGTTAGGAAGCTTGTTTCCCATCTCCGGGGGTAGAGTCCCTCGAAGCTTGTTCACTGGTAAGGACAACACTTGGAGGGCAGTGATATTGAATATGGAGCGAGGGATTGTACCAGACAGCATATTTCCACCCATTGAAAGGTAAGACAGTTTCTTTAGTTGTCCGAGGCTGTCTGGTATGCTTCCAACAAAGTTGTTTAACGTTGCCTCGATTAGCTCAAGAGACGAAAAATTGCCAAAAAATGCCGGGAAGTCTCCACTTAACTTATTCATCTGGACATTGAAATACTGGAGCTTCACCAAGTTACTAAACCCTGCTGGAATTTTCCCTACCAAGTTGTTGTTAGCAAAACTGATGGCTACGAGGTTAGTGCAACCAGAAAGATTCGCAGGAATTTGACCTGTGAAAAGATTTTCGTACAGGTACAGTGTCTGCAGCCTGCGTAAATTACCAATTTCAGCAGGAATCTCTTGACCGAAGCGGTTGTTTGATAGCATTAGTACCTGCAAAAAGCTCAAATTTCCCACGTATGGTGATAGAGATCCTTGTAGTTTCTGTGAGTTTAGGTTCAATCCGGTGACTCTCTGGTGGCGTTTGCGGCAGGAAACCCCGCGCCATTGACAGAAATGTACGGACATGTTCCACGAGCTCACGATGTTGAGTGGGTCACTGATTATCTTGGCTTTAATCTCAAGCAATGCCTTTTGATCTCTGTCACTTCCACTTTCAGCCACAGTACTGTCGAGACAGAAGAGAAGCACAACAGCAAGAATAGAACAGCATTGGCAGATAAATTGTGTTATTGCAGGCCCTGCTTCTGTCAGGAAAACCGCCATATCTATGGAGCTTACAATCAACAAGCTGATAGGTGTTGATGTTGGTACACACTGACATAAGGGATGATCATGTTAGGAGTTGGAAAAAGAAAAAGTACCACTCACAACTTGGCTGTCTAGAGCTTGCTGTCCCTGTCCATAATATAGGGAAAGTTGACGAACTGTTCGTTTCAATATAATTTAGCCGGCGAATGTGAAAAATTCTACGGTTGAAACATGTAAAAAAAATAATTGCGCGCGCGACTATGCGAGTTTTGTCTTTAATTTATAAGCTAGGTTTAAACTTGGAAAAGGACAAAACTGGTGCAGGTACTTGACCCGTTCTTCTGACAAGTAACAGGGAAACAGGTCTGACGTCATAAATGTAAAGAGTCAGTTGTAAACCATTACATGACGAGGGAGGGGCGTGTGGTTTTACTTCTGTAAATTATTTTTTTTGGGTGTAGTTTTTGGTTTTAGATTTTAAAACTAAAAATATTTAAGGTTTATAACGTCATAAAATTAAGTAAAGATTAAATAAGATTAAAAATTTTAATATATGAATGAAAGAGATTGTCGAAAGAATTTAAAGTTTAATTAAAACAAGATATTTTTAAATGAAACTTAATTAATTTATTTTGTTTTGTAATAACTTATTAATTTATGAAAATTAAACGATTAATCAATAAATTAATTGTTCTTAACATCAAGAGCTATTAAATTAAATTAAATTAGAAAGTTGAAAAATAAACCAAAAAATTAGATAGTTCAAAATTTTGACGGTTGAACCGGTTAAAATTTTTAATCATTGATTTTTAACAATAATTAAAAAACTCACCGGTTCAACCGAATAAATCATAAAAATTTTGAACCGTCTAACTTTTCGGTTTAATTTTTAACTTTTCAATTTGATTTACTTTAATAATTTTTGTTGTTAAAACCCATTAATTTATTAATTAATTGATTAATTTTTGTAAATTAATAAGATATTATAAAGAAAAATAAATCAATTAAGTTTCATTTAAAAATATCTTTTTTAATTAAACTTCAATTTTTCGATACATAAGGACAATCTCTTTTATTCATGTTTCAATTTTTTAATTTTATTTAATTTTTAGTCAATTTTATAACAGTCTCATATCGGTTAAAGCTTTTAAATTCCGATTTTTAAAACAATAATTTGTATTACTCAAAAACCGAATTATACGTCAAAATTTGATGACAACTTGCATTTTTGGGTCATTTGGGCACACCATAACTTCTATAGTCCCTGCTAACCCAATTGTGGACCAAATCAAACAATACATGGCCTGTTCCTATAGAGGCCTACTTTGGTCTTTCTACAAGAACTCACAATTGTTATGTCGTATTAGATAAATTTAACACTTAACAATTTATAAATTTTACAGTTTAAATAATTAACTAAAATAATAATAATATAAATTTAATTTAAACAACTTTTTAAACGGTTTCATGCAATTATCATTAACTATTTCAAAAGTAATATCTAAACCTATGCCCGTAGTCTGTACTTGTCATTGGCGTCTTAGATAGACTCAGGTCTGGAGTTATTATTAGAGGAAGTGTCGTGTAGGACTCGTGATGGGTAAAGTGAAGCAGAGTTTGAACTTTGAATCTTAGAAGCAAGGATTGCGAATTTGCCATTGACTAACTGCGTGCATGATGGGATCCAACTCTTTGACACAAAGACATGCCTCACCACTTATTTCTATATCAACTTGGACGTACGAATCCTCCTTTGACAATTCTCCACTTACATGTCTATCCTAGTCCTAGTAGCTTGCAAGTTTTTTCAATGATATATCCTGCGTTTTCTCCCGAAGAAACGGCCAAAACCAAAGTCAACCTCCGACATAGTGATCTTAGAAACACAAGCCATTAATTCCTTCTCGCTAGTTTTTGTACAAAATCAGAACGTCGAGGAAACAATTGTGGTGATGACGATGATGACATTTGACGACACGTGAATGATAATTGATAAGGCAATAAAAGTCACCCCACGCAAAATTCGCCTCTTGCGTACACCGTTAAATTACAGTTTTGTCCATTTTTGAACATGACAATTTTGTCCTTTTGTACTGGTTCGGTCACGTAGATTTAATCAATTTGAATGTCACATTTATTTATTTGTATATTATTATTATTATTATTATTATTATTATTATATTTATATATATATATGCATATATTTTTTCCTTCCTCGTATCAATCTATCAAAAACAATCTCTTTATTAATTAGGGGTAAGATTACGTAGACTTCCTCAAATTAATTAAGACTTTTTTTTATGGTAGTGATTGTTGTTGATGTTGTATTAATTCAAATTTAGAGAGTCAATTTAAATGGTACAAACAAATTTAAACTAGTTTAGACAATGTGATATCATTTAGTTTAAGAATAGAAAGACATAAATCTTTTATATAAATAAAGAGATAAAAAATTTTCTTTTGTTTATAATTTTTAATTTTTTAGAAGAGTCTCTTCTTTTAAAATTTGATTAAAAATAATGAAAAAATTTACATGATACAAACATTATCTGTGGGTTAATCAAAAGTCATTGACATAGTAGTATAACTTAAATTTGAAATTAGATATAAACAAATTAAATTTAACTTAAATTATTGATTTAAAATAATTATAATAAATTATTAATGTTAGTGTATTTTAATTAACTCAATTCAAATTAAAAAGTTAGGCTAAATTGTCGTGTAAATAATATTTGATTGATCCATATGTAATATTTATGTATCGTGTATTTTTTATTATTTTTTAGTCAAACTTTAAAAGAAAGAGTTTTTAAAAAAATACAAAAATACAAAAATTAAAAAAATCTAAAGATTAAAAAAAATTAAGTCTCTTAAATTATAAAAGAATTTTAATATATTTTACTGTAGAGTCAATTGACTAAAATAAAATTATTTAAACTCCTAAATTCGATCAAATTTTAAATCAAAATCAAACTGAAAAAAAAAAAGAATCTAACTCGATTTATTACTCTCTTTAATTTTGTGTGCTCTGATGTCTATTTGAGTCTAATATCTATTCTTTTTAGAGTATGGCTTATATGTATATAACTATGACATTGATTAATAAAATTATGAATTTATGATCTTCTTTCTTCAAAGAATATTTTCCCAATATCATTTGAAAATAAGTTTATTGATTTGAACATAATAATTTTGTTTTACATGTATATTATCAATAAATTTAATACTTTTGAAGTGAAAATTATCTTTAAAAATTTCATAGTATAATAACTTAAATGATATAAATAAAATTAAGAATATTAAAATAAAGATTAAAAAATCGTATCCTACACATGATTTTTATTGACTTATAAAAGGCTTCTAACAAGGTGCTTAGAGAAATCATATAGAGGTGTTTAAAAATTGATGGAGTTCTTAGGAAATATGTACAAGTTACTAGAGATATGTATGAAGGTGTAAAGAATAAGGTAAGGATGATGGGAGGATACATAGAGCATTTCTTTATCAATATTAAGTTATACCAAGGCTCCTCGTTGAGCCTCTTTATGTTTGCAATAGTGATGAATGAGTCCACCAAGAATATCCAATGAGATGTGTCTTGGTGTATGTTATTTATTGATGACATTATTTTAGTGAATGAGACAAAAGAGAATATCAATATCAAGTTAGAATTTGAAAGGGATACGCTAGAGTTGAAGGGTTTTTAATTTAACAGGACTAAGACTTAAAATTTAACTTTTCAGGCCAAAGGATGGCTTCCAATGCGAAGATAAAGATTGGTTTAAAAGTTATACTACAGAAAGAATGTTTTAAGTATCTAAGATCTATCATTCAAAGCAATGAAAAGATTAATAAAGACATAGTTCACGGTTTCAAATCAAGGTTACTTAAATGGAGGAGTGCATCATGAGTTTTATGTGACAAAAAAATATCAGTTAAGTTCAAAGGTAAAATTTATTATTTTGCAATTAGGTTGACCATGCTCTATAAGATGGGGTGTTGATTCGTTGAATATAGTCATAAGTTAATGATGACAGAGATGAAGATTCTTCGCTAGATGTGCAACCTTACTTATGTAATGGTTAGAGAAATATTAAGAGTGGCCAATATTGATCAAAAAATCAAGAGAGACAAGACTTAGGTGGTTCAAACATGTTAAGAGGAAATATCCTAACGTTCCTATGAGAAGATGTCAGAAGATTGTACTTACGGACTATAAAAGGAAAAAATGAAGCCCGAGAGTAAGTGATTAAGAATGATATGATTTTACTGAAACTTAACATGAACTTGGCTCTTTATAGAAAACTTTGAAATACTAGGATACAAAAAAATGATCTCATATTGAGAAGTCTTTCTTTTTCTTATAGGTCTTTTAAATATTTTCTTTCAAATCTTGTGTCTTGTATTTAGCCTAAACTTTTAATTTGTAGTACTTTCTTTTTAGTTATTTAGCCTAAACATTTTCTTACAATAACTTCTTTGTTTTATTATCCTTTATGTATATTTTTTCTATTATTTTTATTATTAATTTAATATGTATCTTTTATTATTATTTTATATTTATCATATACTATATATTTTTATCTTTTTATTTTAGTTTTGATTTTTTTTCCTACAAGAAGTTCTCAAAAACTATTTTCATTTCTTTTTTCTTTTTTTTTCTACGGGTCCATTTTGTTGTTGTTCGTATTAATTTTATATGTTAAGTTTTTAATTAAAGAAATTGACAAGAATTGAATTTTGTTAATTATTTTGGTTGTAAATCAAATTATTATTTCCAATGAACTAAAACAAGTGAATTGAAATTCTATCTTGAAGTGAATATATGTTTGGTAATGGGTTAGGGTTGTTGTAGGCATCTCCTTTAATAGATGACTTAGTTTAATCTGAATTTCAGTTGAGTTTACATCACTCTAAAACGACATTATAGAACCAAGCTTTAAGTCTTGTTTTTCAATTTTAGGTTAAATCGAACTGATCTTAAATTGCTTATCTGAAATTTATACATAAACATATACAATAGCACATTAAGATCTAGATAATTGCTGGTCCTGTGATAAACCACTGCACATATGGTAATTAAGATATCCCTATCAATGAATGTTAGTCCTGAAGCAATAAACTTTAAGTTATCCATTTGATTGGTTTATTACATTGTCTAAAGAGATAGGGTGGGATGCAGTCAACAAGAGATAAGGGTAGGGGCAAAAAAGGGAAAAGCTAAGCCAAGTGCATTCATTGGTTATCCATGACATTAACCTAATTTCCTCCCTTTAGTTTTATTATTCTTTAATTCTTAATTAAGTAAGTTTACTTGCTGGTTGAGCCTGCATTAGAATATCTGTCTCCCATCAATCATCAAAAAATCTAATTGGTCTTCCATGTGGAAGTTGAGTTCTTTTTTAACATCCAATTGCTTTCCTCAAACTTTTATTGGATGATCCAAATAGAATATTCCAGTCCGTACAAATCATAGATGTAGCCCACACAAGATGTTATAGTTTAATTTTAGGGTGGGACATCGTGTTCCATTGAACAACAGGATCTGCCGTCGGATTTCCATCTATGGAACGTCCTTGTATCAAAACGGATGAGATAGGTTATCATCAATAAGGTCGTGCGCATTATAATATTCTTTCGTTGATGTAGACCGGTCAAAACTTGCGAATTGGGTGATCCAAAATAGATTTACTTACCACCTCCCGCTGGCTGTAATGTAAAATTAACTTATCCATCACTTCTTTCAAATATACTTCACCTTGGTAATTTTATTTTTGCATCAGACAAATAAAATCTGAAAACGACATCACCAGTAGCCGTTGTTTTGCGAATAAACTCCATTCACATTGGTACCCAATCCCTCCACTGACATTCACGTCCCTGTCATTTCATAACCACTAGTTGCATACAACCCACGTTAATTTTCTCACCTTAAGTTAAATACTTAATTAAAACAATTCATTTAAACGACAGCAACATTTAATATAAATTTTATTAAAATATATAATTTAATGATTATATATTTGCGAGGCAAAAATTAAGGAGAAAGATAAGATTGAATGCCACGTCATCAGAAACGTGTCATGGGCTTCAACGCCGCGGGCTGATACAATTTCAGAATTTGGACAATATATCATGAGTTTGTAATAAAAATACCGTATTTGTATACAAGTTCCATACGTACGTAGACGGAATCCCACCCACATCCTTGTGCACCAAAGGCGTGATGGTCACGCGCCATCCCTCTTTCTTATCATAATATATATATCGACTACTATGTATACGATCTGTCTTCTTGAGCACAAAGCCAACGTCTCACTCTCTCTCTAGATTAGAGAAATAGTGGGGAAATGGAAAGCCACTCCAAGGTGTGTCGGTTTGTCTCGTGTCCTTAAACTACGCGCGTGACTGTCCCTATCCTGCGCACCCCCCTTCCCTGCAACCTATCTTTGTTATCCTTCTGATTGATGAGAACGAACCTCGCCGGAAAGCCAAGTAGAGAGAGGAGACGAAGAGGAGAGGGTTAGGACCGTGAGTTGAATCAGTTGAGAGAAGAGTTTTTGTTTTCGTAGCTTGTAGAGATTTGATCGATCGATCGATCTTTGTTCTCGTAGACATGGAGGTGCTGGTAGGTCCCACCTTCAGTGTCGACGTCTCGTCGCCTGCGGCGGCTGCGGAGAAGTTGCCCGCTTCGCTGTTCTTGCAGGCGGAGGGGGAGGAGACTGAAGACAAGAGGCTGGTGTCGGGTCGGATCGGGTCGGGCGTTGGGTTTGGTAGTACCGAAGATTCATCAGAGAGTTCGTCGTCGATTGGAGCTCCGGACGATAGCGATGATGAGGAAGGGGAAGAAGTCGATAGCAGCGTTTCTTCAAACTTAGGATTGGGCTCTCTGGATTCGCTCGAAGAATCTCTTCCGATCAAGTAAGTGTTTGTAGTGTCTAATCTTTTGTGCTACTTGAACAATCAACATCATATCTTTAGATTCTTAACAGTCTGATGTGATTCAACTTCTGATTAAACATAGTTAAATGATTCTTAATTTGCAGGAGGGGATTGTCAAACCACTTCTCAGGAAAATCAAAGTCGTTCGCGAATCTGTCAGACATGAGCTCGGTAACAAGCGTTAAGGATCTGCAAAAGCAAGAGAACCCATTCAATAAGAGGAGAAGAATTCTGATGGCCAACAAATGGTCAAGAAAATCAACTTTCTACAGTTGGCACAATCCCAAATCCATGCCTCTCCTCACTCTGAACGAAGAGTACGATGAAGAGAAGCTTCAAGAGGAAGACGATCACGACAACCCATCATCCTCATCGTCGTCATCCTCGCCTCGACCCGACAAACTACTGCTCCGACCCGGCAAGAACATAGTACCGATATCGAAGTTGAAGACCACCGCTTTCAAATCCCAAAGTTGTTTCGCTCTCACAGATCTGGAAGACCAACATGATCAATAGGGTCTTGTGTTTTTTTTTTTCAATTTCTTGCTTTTTTGGAGGAACAGTTATTTAATTTTATTAAATAAATAACTATATCTTCTGCATAGTTGGGAACTTGGGATAGAATAGAACAGATAATGGCTTAAGGGAAGGATGGGCGCCTCTTTCTATAAAGACAAAATTAGCCTCCGTCTGAGGTGGTTGGATAGTTGTAAAATAGGGGGTAACACTGACACATCACTTAACTAGATGATAAGCATAAGGCGGGAGCTGGAGATATATCCACCTTTAGTTTATTTTTAATAATTGAGAAAGGGCATATTCGTCAAAGTGTGGTAGTGTGGGGCAGGGTATTACCAGTACGATACTCCTTTATTGTCATAGGATATGATATGGTGGTGGGTGGCTCCAACTCCAAATGTTGACCATTGCGTGCCAACTGCCAATACCTAGTAAAAACTAAAGCCATCTTTATCTTATCCTTTGAAGCGTTTTCAAGTACAGAGCCCAATCCCGTGTGCTCTTTCATTCACTGGTCTTTTGATGATGGTTGTTTTTGATGATGGTTGTTAAAGATAAATATCATACAAGTGTAATGTCCTTGTAAAGGAAAATTCATATCCAAAACTTGGCTTTAAAGATACTGTACTCGTGGGTACTAGAACACGTATGCATCCAAAGTGTATGTGTGAGCTGTGTCCTATTTGATGTGTCTCTTTCTCTGACCAAATTTGGCTAGCCTGGTGCTTCACATGTAACCAATGGAGGATGGACGGATAAAGAAAGACATTCATAAAGTGTAACAGATAAAAATATGATAGTAATTATGTTAGTAATCTATGAGATGATCTTCCTTGTATATGTCAACGTTCATGTCTTATAGTAGAGTTTCAAGCATCCCTACTTTCGAAGAATTTGAGTAGAATTTCATTTCGTACCAAATCGAATATTCTCCACGATAGTCCTCTGACAAAACCACCCACTCCAATAGTCTGGTTAGGAAAACAACAAGTTGACACATATAATTTCTTAAATGTTCAACTTGGAGCATTTCAACTATAATAATCATCATTCGAATTCCTTAACTCTTTTGGTTTCACCCAATGAATGTGAAGAACTCTTTCACGAATTAACACAATGAAGTCAATTGAAACATCATCAAGAATCATTTTGTTTCGCCAAGTTCAAATGCTTTTAATTGTCTCAACAAAAACGGCAAATCAGAAGATGACACACACTTTTTGGATTAGAGAAGATATTGTCTTCAACCGAACTCTTCAAACTTTGAGAGAGAAATTAAGGTCTAACATTAACTAGAGTAGAAGTCTTCCATACTTGAGCGGATAAAAGATAATCTTGCATGGCAAGTAAGATATTCTCTTTAGAGTTATAATAAAGGTATAAACAACATCATCAACTCAATAAAAATCTTGTAGATAAGTGAGGTATGGAGAGATTCAATATTACGCAGTTTTACTCATATTCAGTAGAAAAGGTGTTTCCGAAAATTATAATAAAAGTATAAGTTGATGATAAATCACACTTGAATAACATATCATAGGTGGGCAACCGACCATAGGCAATGCCAAATTTATCATTTTACTATATATCGTAGGAAGAGACCATTTAAGTTCTCCCTCACATCGCCTGCGCAAGGGTATGCTTCCTTGTCTAAAAAAACAGTTATGAACTCCCCTTATTATTTATTTAGCTGTGAAGAAGGTTCTTGTTCAAACTTAGCCCTTCAGTAATTGTAGCATTTTTCTTCTCACTACTCATGTATTGAAATGCATAGTTTATAACAGGGCTCGGAGAGAACTAATTGTCTATTCAAAACCTTATTATAGTGCCATCTTCAACTTTCCATTTAACTCCTTTAAGAATTTTTTCCTTGACTTATAGTATTACTTAGAGAAAGGAAGAGTAATTACTAGGAGTACAATTAAGAAAATTATAACTACCAACTGTTGATTAGTGCACCAAAATTGGTGGAACTGATTTCTATCTTTTAATATGGGGTAGATTTGATTCCTAAGTTTTAGCAATAGTGGATTTTTTATTTTTCAACTCTTTTTACTAAGTTAATAGCATGCTTGTTTTATATTAGATTTGTTTTGAATTAGGTGGCATGTTTCTACCTTATTTTTTTGTTTAGTTGCTCAATTTTAGCTTGGTTTTTATTAAGTGTAAGCCTATAAAATAGGCCTTATATTTCCGTCCAGCAGTATTAAAAAAAATATCTCTCACTACAATACACCTTTATTTCTATTACTTTTATTTAATTCCATATTTTTTGGTGTCAGAGCCTTTGAGGTGGTATTAACCCTTAGGTCCTAATTGCGTACTCGTGCAAGCATTGATGAGCCTTGACCAATGATTAGCACTTGAGACTAAGGAACAAGGCAAAGACTTGCGAGTAGGCAAAGAAAATGGGCATTGTGGATGAGTAGGCATGCATTGGTGCATAT
>JANQAP020000087.1:1465059-1483290 GCA_026874005.2 Erythroxylum coriaceum
GGATAAGAGATACGATAGGTGATGTAATGGATAATAAGATATTGAGCAAAGGCGCTTTAGATTGAAATAATCAACATAGATAATAAAGTACCAATAACTTGACAAAGAAAGAGAGTTGATAATGGAAATGAAATATAAATACGTTTTTCTTTAAGATATGTACATGAATTAATAACAACGGATTTAATGGGTAAACACATAAGATAAACTAGATAATGCAGAGCAACACAGGTAACCAAGACGTTGATGCCACAAATCCCTGTTTTATTTATTACTAGTTACCAAACAACAAAAAGTTAGGAAATAAAGATTGCATTCACATTATTAATGGTTACCAAATAAAGAATAAACCACTTTTTAAGAATGGACGATTAGCTTTAAGTCATTCTGATTCATCGGCATCAATTCAAATATGAAGTTTCGCTACAGCATAGTACATAAACCACTCTTGGATGGTAACTTAATTTGTAGACTTTTCGGATAAATGGCAGCCAACACAAGTCCAAGGCTTGAGCAGACTCATTCCAGGGCCTGAGGAATACATTCAAAAGGCTTTGTTTTCAGTTGCTTGGAGTAACTTGGCCAGAGTTCAGATACAGAAATAAGAAAAGTTGTTTCTTGATTCCTTTACAGTGTTACATATCAGAAATAAATGAGAAAAAAAATGCAATCATGTAACTGCAAATTCTTTCATTTTCAAATCTTATTAGGGTCGCGATGTAGAAAATTACAACAGCAAGCAAACAGTAACAAATGTTGAGCACATTTCTGATGAATGATATAGAATCATGTACATTAACCTCCTGAATAACAAAATCTCTACAGCCTGATGTTTATCAAATTGTTCCAATCCTAAAATCCTAAAGAACAAATCATCCAGCAGTCAGTGCCACAGTAGGCAGCCAATATTAGGTTTCGACCATTGGCTCTGGGCCAGAAGTCTCCCCGCGAGGCCTGTTGGATTGCCGAACAGAGTTGAAGAGGGTGTCCTTAATAACCTGGATAAAAATTAAGGAAAAGATAGTCTAGAATCTTAAGCCTCAAAAATGTGAAGAGCAGGCATCGATTAAAAGGATTGATCACTGACCTGTGACATTAGACCATGGACCTGCTCAACAGTAATCTTTGCACTGTCACGAGTAATTTTAGCAAGTTGAGATTCCTCCTGCAAAGTTGCAGTTATCAAAATGTGAAGATTTGAAGCCAGGAAAAGATATGGCATCGACTACAGGGAAAAGATGAATTATCTCAATGAAATTAAACACAGTAAACACAAGCATACCACTGAATGCCTTTAGCAAAAAGAGGAACTAAAACAAAAGAACAATAATGCCTTAAAAGAGAAACAACCAAAATCATTTTTCCTGTTCCTACGTAATTCAGTGAGCTATAAAGTTCTACTCACTGTATCTAACACCTTCATTTTACTTGCATGACACCCTAAAAGAGCATTGGATGTACCGAATGACTGTTGATAGAAATGGACAAATTCCTAGCCAAGCCACTTAATGCCAGCTTCTTAGTATAAGCATTACAAGTCAGTTACAGGCTAAGCTGTCAAACTTTGCCCTTGCATAAACCGATATTATTAATAAGGTTAAACTTCAACAAAGCTCACAAAACACAAACACACACGAGAAAATGCTACTCTACTGCTGCAACATGGCCAAAGGAATATCAATTTTAAAATTCTTCAAGAAAAATCCACACAGAACAGTTCATAGGCAACTCAACATTGAATAAGAATAATGCAGTGATGTATGTACATGGGCACAAGATTTCCAACTCTAGTTAAAAGAAACTTTAAAAAGAGTAAGTCGCAACTCTAAATCAAAGCATATACAATCATACAGAAACGTTGCACTCACCTCCTTCTTTCTTTGAGGGGCCGAAATTAGTGGCCCAAATCTAGAGTGAGCCAATTGATTCTCAGCTTGCTCCAGCTTTTCAGCTGCATTATATACATAAGATTAAATTGTCTTTATCAAAAAAGTGAAGTATAGCTTCCACTGAGTCCCAACTCTACTCTTAGAGAACATTTTCAGTTCATATCCATTTCTGCCCATACTCAAGTGCACAGAGAGAGAAAGAGAGCCATACACCTCCACCAAATAAAAAAAAATCATAATATTATTGGAGTAAGGATATTACCTAAGTCTGAAATTTGTCCTGCTACATAGTCCCCATTACCCAGAAGAGGTGATGATGAAAGAGTATTCACCCAATATTTGTTCCACAACAGGTCCAAGAGGTGGCAGTCAAGAGAGGACTTAAAGTAAGTAATGTCCAAAGCGTAATACTGCAAAAAACAACAAAATTAGTCATAATACTAGGGAGCACATAAATGGAGCAGCAACTCTGAATAAAATAACCTGTTTACAGTGCACACCGAAGTCTTCAATCTTATTAAGCGGAATAGTTTGATATTCAGAGACGGGATCATCTGGCGGCTTATATCCGTCTGGGTACGTCCTGAATGCCCCAATCTCGACTTTCCCAGCTGATACAGTCCTTGTTGGGTCAATAACAACAGCCAAAAATGGCTCCTGAAATTGTTGGTTGAGCATTTGAGTGGAAACATCAATCCCAGAAAGCCAGCATCCATAGCCAGGATGAGAATGGTACCAGCCAACAACATTCTCCAACCGCCCAGCCTATATGTCATCATTCACTTTTCAAAAACCAAACAGTGTTTAACAAAAACTAGAAACCCTTGTCAACCAGTTACAAGTCTATCGCAAAAAAGGAGTCAGCACGTTATCGTATCCGAATTCCTAAAGAATCTACCAACCACTAGGTGATCAGACGATCTCTCAAGTAATTAATCCAAAACATACCTTTAACTCAGAAATAAACCCTAAAAGAACCACAATTTGCAGACTCTATAAATAAGAAAACAAAGCCAACAATAAATTAAAAAGAAGAACCAGTTAAACAAGAAAAATAGGATAAATAAGAACAAAACCTGCTTATTAGTCTGGGAGTAATCAACCATATACTCGTAAGCATCGGCTTGAGCATTAACCCTTGTCTCAGTGCCTTCAACGGGAAGAGCAAAAGCGTCCATGACAATGATGGCATCGCCGTCAGTCTTTCCCTGCATGAGTCCCATGACCTCGATGGTCCCGCCAGAGCGAGCGTGCACCACCATCTTCAGCAGCGCGAGTGCGGAGATCTTAACGCGCCTGAAGTAGTGCGGGTCATTAGCCCAAGGCTTTTCCTGCTGGAACTTAACCTGAACCGCCTCGTCGTAGTAGAAGATGGCGTCCGACGACGAGTCAGCCGCGGTGGAGCTGGCGGTTGTCGGAGGCGTGTCGACAGTGATAATGTTGTTCTCAAGCTCCCATGTCTTTTGGGCTATTGAGGTCGAAGATGGGTAAGGATCCATTGAGCTTGATCGAGAAGCAATCAGAAGATACGCAAAAGGTTTTATATTTGGTTTTAAAGAGCTGTATCGGCATCGGATATTGTCGTTGTCTCCACCGTTTCCGACTCTAATTTCAAGTTAAATGTAACTTAAGCTAATACAAGGCCCATTAAGCCCAACAATAATAAAAAGTCCAATTTTGCTTTTAAGGTGAAAATAATAATAATAAAAAGAGGTTAACATTTTTGACCAAAATATTTGTAAATAAATCTAATTTAAACCATAATTATAACTTTAACATTAGAGATTAAAATATAATAATATTAAAATTCCTTTTCAGTGCAATACTCATTTTCCATTTAAAACATGCACTCATTTAGTCCAAAAAATAAGTATTTATTTACTTTTTTAAATTCGTTTACTAATTCTGTCTTTTATTTTTATTCTATATTTTATTCTATATTTAATAAATTATTTATTTCATTAATTATTTTATATTTTTATTCATATAAATTTTTATATTTTTGTTGTATATATATATATATATATATCTTGAGTGTGTGTTTTTTTTCATGAAGATCTATCGAAAATAATCCCTCTATTAATTAGAGACAAAGCTATGTATTACTAAATCTTCTTACAACCCACAAAATATAATAAACAATAACAACTCATCCGATCAAACAACAATAACAACAAAGTGTCAATAAGAATTCCGATAAAATGTAAAGTTTGAAGAAGTCTAAAAATACGCTTTCTTATCCTAATAATATCAAGACATCATACAGCCAAAATTATAAGTAACGTTAGCATAATAAAAGACTCGAAAATTACAATATTACGAGCATAATTACAACAGCAAATTATTGAAGAATTCAATAATTCTTAGTGATAGGGGAAAGGAAACAATTGACTCCACTAGCTCAAAGTATTTTATGTGGTTAAATGGGCTGCAAACGTTGTGGACGTGTGACAATGGTACAACAAAATCCGTGGATCAAATCCTAAACCCAAGTATCAATACCTAGATCACAAACATCAAAGGATCTAATGCCCTGTTGATGGCACTATACTTGTTCCTACTTTTTGTTCCTTCGATTTTGGCTAGTTCACAGTTGTTAAATAAATAGAGAGGAAGTACCAAAAACTAGCTATTTACCACGTCCCCTGCCTCTCCTATTAGATCTGCTCACTTTCCTTTCTTGTTGCTTCTCAGTTCTCTTGGCAGGACAGCTTCGTTTTGATTTTTGCTGAGGAAGGGCTAGCAGAAACTGTTCATGTTGCATGCTAGAGCTGATTTGAGAGCCGCTGGCCACACTGTTAATCTCATCCAAATAATGTTCTTCACTGTCATTCACATACATAATCGGCACATCAACAGAAGCTTCACTCAAAAGCTTGCAGTTCTCCTCGTCGACAGCATTTTTTGACATCTTTTCACCGTTTGACCCGAATGGGTTGAGCCCCTCATCGTATAACCTAGAGTTTCATAGAAACGGGATTAGTTGTATTAAGCTTAAAGAAATCAGATTTAAAATGAAAAAGGTGTGTTACCTAGATCCTGGAGAAGGGAAACCATTGGCAGGAACTGCTTCATCCCTTCCAGCAACTTCCTTTGATGTTGAACAACTTATTTCATTGAACCTTGGACCTGCGAATGCAATAAAGACCATATGTACTTGAAATTGGATATACATACACAGAAGTTCCAATGATGATTTGATCTACTAAAGTAACACTCCATTTAGATGGACTACTAGCATATTAGTTCCTTTTATTTACGTAATTAAGCTTAGGATAAGCAGTCATGCAGTGGATCCTATTCATCTTGTCAGTAGTTTAATTAGACATTTGGGTAGACCAACTGGAAACTCGCCTATAACACGTTACTCCAAATGCAGAACAAAGCTAAATCTGCAGATATAGAAATGGAATATCTCTTAGACTAACAAGTTTCTGCCACTTACCTTGATTATAATCTCCCTCTATGGAGCTCAGGGGTTGGATGTTGACTTCAGTATTCTTGGGTCCATTAGCAGCAATAGCAGCCCTATGAGCAATGATAATCATGAAGGAAATTGTATACGAGCTTTAACAGTAGGAAAGGAAGATAGGAGTTCAAAAGGGGAAACAATAGATCACCCATCTTTCATGGAGAAGCTAACCTTTCTGATATGGCCTGCATATCTTCTGAGGGTGGAAGTGTTTGTCCAAGCTTTGACTTCCCATCTGGGACGTTTCACAAGTCAATCAGACAGTTCTAATGTGATGATTAAAATAAAGAGAAAGAAGTAGACATAAGCACCTTCTCTTTCCCCGACAATCAGGATAGGTCTCAGATCCTTCACAAAGATACGATTAAAACATAAGAAGCAAACTTCTGGAATAATTTTTTTCTTCTTCTCACTTATTACTAATAACTGATTATCACAGAGTAGAGGCATAACAACATAATTATGATCTAATGCCATTTTCCAATTCCATAACTTAGAATACCTCATTCTGCTGAGGATTCAAAGTAGCTGGATTTGATAAAACTGCATCATTTTGCAGTCCATGATCTTGAGCAATTTGTGATACTGAAAGCATAAAATGAGATTCCCTTTCTCAGTATTCCACATATGAGTAGGTAGAACAAGAACAGGAATTAACAGTCTCTCAGACAAGTATAATAGGAAACCTGGTAAGTCATTAGAAGTTGCATGACTAGCAATGATTAAAGGAGCATCAATTAATTGCTCAGAATTGTTTATATCATCTTCCATGCCAGCTTCTACTTTGTCCTCCGACAACAAATGAAGGTGCCTTTTATAATCTGAAGCTGATGTAGACCAATCAATTCTTGAAGATGGTCGAGACTTGAGCAGTTCTTCAGTTGCTTTAGATCTCACTTTGCTACGTATTTCCTCCAGAATATTCCATGAACCACTAGCATGGGAATCCCTGGTAAGCTGCATTGAAGTTCCACAATGTAAATAAATCATCACAAAATGTCAGCTCTAAAGTTAAAATCCATGCTGTAACCCGTTGATGTCAACTATCAAGTAAAAGGAGCATACTTTTTTAATTCTTTTTCTTCCCAGTTTTGATGTCACCACTGCATTCACATTTTAAATTTCAACCATACAACTTAGATAAGTCTTCTTTTTCTTTATCTGGTTTACAATTTTGAAAGCTAGCCCAAATACAATTACAAAATTGTTTGTAACCCTGATGACAGGAGAGAAAGTATGAAATCAAAAAAAGCACTTTTGCATTTGGTCGCCAAATGAGTATTTGGTACTTCATAATACGCAATCAAATGTGAAAAAGATTAACAAGAATCCAAATTAACTCCATCGCCATTAATTGCCAAAAGCAATTATTGAAATAAATTGTCGAAAATGCATTTCTTATTTGGTCAAAATGGCCAAGTTCATTAATGCATGCCTAGATAGTTTCTTGCTCTCCATACACACACGTGCGCGCGCGCACGTATATATATGCATTTATTTGTGTGTGTGTACAGACAACAAAATCATATAAATAGACCTAGATATAAACATATATAAGGTTTAGGCTGGAGATAGAGAGAAAGGAGGGAGAAACCCATCAATTGAACCTTGGAATAGGATGCAGATTTGCCACCCAATATGTACGATGTACTATTGTTAAACAGCTTTACCCCTGTTGGTGAATCATATTTACACAAAGATGGAGACGTCCAAGGAGGACGTGATCGCATATAAGATTTGGCTACATCCACAGGTGAACCCTCCTCATTATGAGATACCTGCTGAGCAGATCAACACATTGCATTTATTGAATACAAAGCATTCCTGCCATTAAATATAATTCCGCAACTACCTTTCCATGATAACTTAGATTACATAAACCAGCTGAGATGTAATGACTAACCTTCAGCATTTCATATGAGTTACATAGGATATAACTACGGGAGCACTAATGGAAAGGATAATAGAAACTTGTATTTAGATCATCATAAGTTAAGACACAGACCTACAACTATATACTCCAGAGCAACCACAAGAATAATATAGCAATAAGTTCACACGGGTGAGTAAATTGTGGGGAAAGAATTACTTACATTTACATGTGGAAGCATATCAGCATTAGAATTGCAAGTTCCACACTCTAGTCCAGACTTTGAATTTGATCCCAATTTCTTCTCTAATAGCCATTTTTGGGCCTCAATAACAGCTTCACTGTGGATATCAGGTTTATCAACATCTGGAAAAAGACTCGGATCATCAGTCTTATTGTATCTGTCAACTTCCTAACCTAAATAACACTGCAAACCATCATCTGAGGTATCTCACTTTGTCTTTCAAATGCTTTACTGCCAGAGACGGGAGAATCCACAACTCTTGACTTTATAATATGTGTTAGCCTATCACATTCCTCCCTGGTCATAGGTGAATGCTAATTAGAATTATAAATTAATCAATTGTTAATGAAAGATTTAAAAAAGAGCAATCGATAAACTTTGTAAGCAAAAGAATGGCGCCATGAGTTTTGGAAGTAGCAGATTAACAATCAGGTGTGCATTCCAAACTAAAGTCTTGAGTATAATAATGCTAAACGTTGAAGGTGATCCCACACAAAATTATATGAAGTATTAATGCATGAGATAAGAGGACTAGGAAAAGGCTGCAAATAAAATATAAGAGAATGCAATTTTTAAATCACCTTGAGAAGGTTTCCCTCATGAGAAGCTGTTCAATTACACGCTTTGTGTCACTCCTCCATTGTAAAGCTTGGGAATCTTTCCCCAAGGAATTGACAATTTCCGGTGTCTGATTTTTCAAAATTTTAGCACAAACACAAATCAAAAGCCTAATAGATACATATGAACTCATATATCAACAGATACAAATACAGAACTTCATAATGCAGCAAACGCATTAGTCATTTCACTTTCGTCTTGAAAACTACCAACCAATTGTTAAGAAGAGAAAACCATCAAGAAGATACGTTAGAGATATCAATTTTTAATGTGGCGTAATTACATTGCAGATCGATGAGCACATGTATGCAGCACCGAGACAGTAACAACTAACAACAAAAAATCACCATCTATTGATGGCTTAATTTATGAACACCCCAAAAACTTGCAATTCAGTCACAATAGTGATACATAACAGGGAACTTGCTCAACTACCTTTTCCAAACCATTAGCACCATGAGATGAGACAGAAGCATCATTATTGACATCATCCATATCATCCTCTGCGGAAATTAAAAAATAATACTAATGGGTGAAACGGGTCATAAACCACAAGTCTTTACGAAATGGATAAACTGCCATTAGCAACCTAATATAGCTGATTATACAATCAAACATGTTTACTATTTGACACAAATTAGAAAAGTCAATTTAAAACTCCTAAGAAAGACAAAAACACGCATCTATTTGGACACACGTCAAAACCTTCGGGCAAGTAAAACCCTAATGGACAAATCACTCAACATACATAACATCAAACACTGGCAATGACTCAATACCCTGAAATAAAACAATTAATAACCTCACCAATAAGCAAATACAATCGAATCGCAAAATTCATGCGACTAAAAAGCAAGAAAAAGTATTATAACAGACAACACTTCCTACTTAGCCCTATATTTTCCTTCTCTCAATAGAAACTCATTTCGCCAATTATACGTACAAAACGAATGACTGAAACAAACAGGAAAACCATACCAGAAACCGAATCTTCATCGGAAGACGAAGAGGAGGAGGAAGACTCAGGAGCGAAGACGGAAGCGAGGACTTTTCCAGCGCTGGTAGCAATCATACGAGTAGGAGACAAAATGAGTTTGGAGAGCCAATTAGGGCTAGCAGGGCTGGAATTGGGACGCAATCGAGGAGTAGGCCGGTCGTAAGGAGTCCGGCTCAGAGCGGACCGTCGAGGTCGAACCATTTTGCCACCGGATCTCGCCTCGGGAGTGACATCCATGTTGTTGTTGGAGTCAGAGAGACACACGAATAAAAACAGAAGTTTGTAGAGAAAAAGACAGAGAGGGAGCACAGAGAAATGGCTGCGAATTTATAAGATTTGATCCGTTTAACGTTGTATCGGTTATTGATAAAAGGAGAATGTGGGATTTTGATCCAGAACAAAACATGCAATTAGTAAATGTTTTGTTTGTCTAATTTTATCTCCTTCTTTTCTTTTTAATTTTTGAAAGTTAATTTTATTTATACTGTTTAAAGAAGATTTTTTTTTGAAGGGGTGTTTAAAGAAGATATTATAACAATTACAATTATTAAAAATAATGATAAATATTTTATAAATTAGTTAATTATTAGTTATAATTAATAATATTAAGATAATTCAGGAATTTTTAATAAGTTCATATTTTAATATGACACAAAATAGTTCTAACATGTAAAATAGATAATAATGATATTAAAATTATTATATTTTCAGAGTTTGAATATATATAATGTGATTTAAATAATTTTTAATAATTATTTACCATATATTTATTAAAAGACTTTATATTAAAAGCTTTCTTTATGTGGGTCATCTGCAAACAACTTCTTTACTAGTTTAAGATAAAGACTGCGTACTACTAGACCTTCTCAAACTTTACATTTTAGTGAGATTTTTACTAAATATTATTATTGTCGATGGTGGTGTTATATAGAATTAACCGATGATTAATTTTATAATAAATAAAAAGATTGAGTATTGAATTATTAGTTTGATAATCTTAAGTAATATTATAAAATTATGCAATATTCATAATATAAATATAATTTAACTATTGTATTTTTATGATTTTTGAAATTTAACTTCTTATTTTAAAGTGATGTTATAATTCAATTATAAATATTGACATAAAGACTTATGAAATTGGAAATGACTTTTAAAATTTACTCAACGAAAGAAAATACTAATTTCCAACTGTTATTTTTATATTTGTTTTTTATTTTATTAAAATAAAGTACCTGTGTAGTATTATAATAATATTATAAAATATAAAAGTATAATTTTAGAATTTAAACATAAACAGCACTTAATGCAAAACCCAGTAAGAGAGCCCAAGGTCCATGTAGGGTAAAGCAAAAGCCAGTATAATGACACTGGATCGATGGACCTCGTAAGCTCCTACGCAAGCAAGACATAATAAACATCTCACGTTCCCATTTCCACCTTTTCACCGACTATTAGCCGTCGTATCGTATATATTCTGGGCACCAGTCACCACCGCCTCCGCTTGTAACTTTTCGTGTATCAATTGCTACTTTTTTGGAGATTGATCAAATTTAATAGGGAGAAGAAGGAGGAGGAGGAAGAATAGAGTAGGACAATGCCGGGGCTAACGTGCAACGCATGTAACAGTGAATTCAAAGACGATGCGGAGCAGAAACTCCATTACAGGTCCGATTGGCACCGTTATAATCTCAAACGCAAGGTAACCCACTTTTACCCTTAAGACCCTTCTTGTCTTACTTGCGTATATACGCGTAGCCCTTTGCCCTTTGTCTTTCTCTGTTATAACACGAAGTTGTGAATAGGGTTTCATCAGTTTTGTATCTTGTATTTGGTTTTTATGAATAGGGTTTCATCAGTTTTGTATCTTGTATTTGGTTTTGATGCAACCAAGTCGTTGATGGAATAGAGGGAAGTTTCTAGTTAAGCCAATTGCTTAATTGATAGATTGTTTTTGTTTTTGTATATATTCGAATGGTTTGAAGAAAATTGGAGTTTTGGAACTTTAACCTTTAGGAATGAACTACAGTCAGTTGATAGTTGTTGTTGTTTGAAGTTTGAACCGATATATTGTCTTGTGAACGATTTGCTAATCAAGTGAAAAAGGATCTCCTAAGTCGGAAATTGTAGAATTGTTGGCATATTGTTTATGGGGGTAGAGAAGAACATGGGCAGAAACACCATTTAGCATGTCAGTGGAAAATTGATCTTTGAAAGTATATCCGTATATTTTGATGTTCAGAAACTCCTGAATTTGTGCTTGGGACTCTATTGATGTAGAACTCAAGTATTTTATACCCAATGAGGGAACAGGATTGTCTGGTTGATATGTTTGATAACGGTAGAGACTAATAACAAGCATAAGCTTTCTTAGTTTGTTTGATACCAAGTTCTGCGTTTTCATTTTAATCCAAAAATTCAGGTAGCTGGTGTTCCTGGAGTGACTGAAGCGTTATTTCTAGCCAGACAGGCTGCGCTTGCTCAAGAAAAAGATAAATCTGTTGATACCCCTATGCTTTATAGCTGTGCTCTCTGTAGTAAGGGATATCGAAGTGTAAAAGCTCATGCTCAGCATCTTAAATCACGAGCTCATATAATGCGAGCTTCTCAGGAAACGAATCCTGAGGAGGCGAAGGTAACAATTAAACCACTTCCCCGCCATGTTGTCAATAAGCATCTCCCCCAAAAGGAGGCAGATAACGAAGACAGCGAAGAGAGTGAGTGGGAAGAGGCTGATTCAGATGATGAGTTGGTTGGTGAGGCGACGAAGTCTTTGTCCTATCTAAACGTAAATGGAATGGCCTCCAATAATATGGATGAGGATGAAGACGAAGAGGATGATCTTTTGGATCCTTCTTGTTGCTTAATGTGTGATAAAGAGCATGACAGCATTGAAAGCTGCATGGTTCACATGCATAAGGAGCATGGTTTTTTCATTCCTGATATAGAGTACTTGAAGGATCCACAGGGTCTTCTTACTTATCTTGGTCTGAAGGTACATAATTGCTTGCTAGTGCAACTTGCAATCTACTTCTCCCATTGTTCCTAGGAAGGTATTAACCAGACCTTTTTGCTTTTTCTCCAGGTGAAGAGGGATTTCATGTGTTTGTACTGCAATGAACGTTGTCATCCTTTTAGCAGCTTAGAAGCAGTTAGGAAGCATATGGCAGCAAAAAGTCATTGCAAAGTACACTACGGTGATGGAGATGATGAGGAGGAGGCTGAATTGGAAGATTTCTATGATTATAGCTGCAGGTTACTATCATCTCTAGCATAATCTTCTTCAACCAAAAATAAATAAATAAACATTGACGTAATTTTTTTTGGTGGTCATAGTTGTAATCCTGCTATATGTAAGCGACTGATAATTTCCTTGATTGCAGTTATGTAGACGAAAACGGGAAACAGCTAGTTGCATCAGGTGATATGAACAACACTGCAGAACTTGGGAGTGGGGGTGCAGAGCTCATTATAACCACTAGATCCGATGGTAAAATAGCATCCAAAGCACTGGGTTCCCGAGAATTTTTGCGTTATTATCGCCAAAAGCCTCGCCCATCTCCTGCAAATGGCATGGCCATCATTGCTGCTCTGGCATCAAGGTTTGCTACAATTCAATACCTGGTAGCAATGTTGCTTTTAATCAACATATGGTAGAAGGCATATTACCAAACTTATATTTTATTTCAGGTATAGGAGCATGGGTCTGGCAACTGTGGTGTCAAGAGAGCATATGGTGAGGATGAAGGTGATGAAACAAATGAATCGAACAGGTGCAGAGGCTATGCGCACCAAAATTGGCTTGAAGAATAATGTTATAAGGAACCTGCCCAAGAATGTACCACATTAGTCGGTATAGAGATTGATCTTATGTGGTATTTATTATCACATTTCACCGGAAAATTATTTCTAAGAATCTTGGAATAGTAATTGTCAGAAATTTCTCTAAATTGCTTGTGCCAGCTTTCCCAATTAGTCCACGTTTTGTATCAAAATCATACTGTTCATTGACAGCATTTTTTCACGCTTGAAAGTAATGTGTTTCACTAATAGTTACTGAAACAGGTTTTGATTCGTAATTATCCAATCTCCAAGTAAATGCCCGTCTGGTTGCGCTAAGCTTCTTTCTGGTATTATACCTCTAAAGGGGGTGAAAAACAAGTTTCAGAATTTTGGTCTTTACATCTGTTTGAATCTCTTTCCAGACAAGCTTCCATTATCAGAATATGCTGTTAATTAGGCAAGCCTGTATTTTATGTTATTCTTTGTACGCTTCTTCAACACCAAGTCATATTATGAGTTCATATATGCATATATAAAGGTTATATTGTCTAAAAGAGGTTCATATATGCATATATAAAGGTTATATTGTCTAAAAGAGAAGTATCGGTCCAAGCTAAGCAGCAATGCTAACTTATAAAGGGACTTGTAAGCTATGAATTAAAAAACGCGGCAATTTCAAAACCTAAAAGTAGCAATTGCAGAAGCAGAAGACAAACTGAATCCACAGTCAAGTCACTGGTCACTTTAGAAAATCTATGACTCTTATCTTTACAAGAAGATCCAAAGAAAAAAGCAGTCGCCATAAAGACACATGGAATCCTAACCACATGAACTCAGGTCCAACCAGCTGATTCTAAAAGCTTATATATGTTACATGTAGTCAAACTGTGGCGTTTGGATTCACATTCTGCATGCTTGTCTTGATCCTTTGCTTTGCTTTAAGCACTGCCAACACCATATAAAGAATCTTAAGTATGAATATTAACATAAGCTATCAAAATATTGATAAGAGAAACAACGAAATATAACCAATTTGAATTCCTAACGGAGACAGCAAATTTGAGTCAACATGCGGTAAAGCAAACCTTCTTCAAAGCCAATGCAAGAAGCCAGAGGTGACGCACTCCTTAATTGTCATGAAAGCGAGATCTCCGCCTTCGAGAACTGAGAAATGTTGTAAAACTGGAACTCAATTAAAGAGAAAATATCATAAAATGGCGGTAACTACACCATAACTTTGCCAACCGAAGTGATACAAGATAAATAGCAACTTAAGCAGGATTATGTCATAGATTCACAATTTTTGCATCCACCCGTCAGAACAAAAAATTAAAATGCTGCACAGTTGACAACCTGCAATCCCAGGAATGATAACAATGACAACACAAGTTCAATCAATGTTGTCAAGTCGTGCAATAATCGGTTCCTCAAAAGCTTTACTCACGAAAATTCAAATGGAAAACTAAACTAAGGGTAACAAGCGAGCAATTAAATATTTGAAAGAGTATAATATCTCATTTTGACCTGCGATGACCAGAGCTACCCCGGGATGAAACATTTGCAAACTCATCATCAGTATCATCTAATCTATACTCCGCAAAGTCTACAGATGTTACTGAACCCTCATCAGAATTTGAATTGTCATAACTTGAACGGCGACTTCCCCTTCTAGCATCAGCTACTCTTGATCTTCTTCTATTTCTTGAATTTCTCAAGTTATCAAATACCTGATACAAGATACATGAAGTCCACCAATTTCCATCATCCCCAGGAAAGTCCTCAAACTCATCTGCAGTCTCATCATCTCCATATTCAATCACATAATCCCCCAAAACCACACCACGTGGAACTTCTGAATGTATAGTGCTCAAAACATCAATGATCTCAGACGATTGTTGGAAATTCTCCCAGTCAAGCTGACGAGCAGGGTCAACCTTAGAAGGACGGGCATGAGGATGCTCTATTTGAGCATGTTCACGAAGTTCCAAGTAATTTCCTGCAAATGCACATTGTTCTTCCTCACAGCAGCGCTTCTTCTCATCCAAGTGTGCACGTGCCCTATCCACAACAACCCACCCAGTAACTTCACCTCTACAAAGGGGACAAGCCAGTTTACAGCTGCCTTCTGCAACTGTCTGCCAAGTATTTTGTGTAGAAGCTGCATCAGGTGTTGAGGAACATGACATACCAGATGCACTTTTGAAACGGTCTAAACAATTCGAGTGCAAATGGTCTGTATCACACACAAAAGGCCTGCATCCTTTGTTGTAAGAAGAGCACTGGAGGAGTACACCATTGTGAGGGAAATCCAAACATATCGGACAAGTCACATCTTCCCAATTGACATCCAATAGGAGTTCCCCCACACTGAAACTCTTGGCCAGGAGCTGTTGCTGATAATAAGGTTCAAATGCCATAAATAAACTCCCCGATTTAAAACTTAAATGTATCACACAAGTTCCCCTTCTCGGCTTAGGAATGCAAGTAATAAACAAAGAGAACAACAGTATTCCAAGAGACGAATCCCCTACACCAAAACCAAACAAAGCAAGGCTTGAACAAGTAAGCATGGAAATGAAGATATCTACAGGAGTACATCCTGATACAGATGAAATTAGCAGAGAGGAACAATGATAAATACACCAGAGGAATTAAAAGCTCTTTACAATCATAGTTACAATCTTTTCCCATGTTAATCACATGCTCCTTCTTTGGAAGTAATCACCAAGATATGCATCTTTCATTTCATATTATTCAGCATTCAGAAAGCTCTGTTATGAACTACAATTTTATCCCAAGTACGAACATATAACAGAATCAGGTGAACATAATTGTAATTATATACCATCAAACTACAATAAAATCACTTCTCTTGTTAACCTTGCTGAAAAAGAAAGGACATAAAGTTTAATATTAGGCAAATGGAACCTAAGTTTCACGAATGTTTTGAATAACATCGAATGTACAACTCCCACCAACAGATATCAACAGCCCAAAACCATGCCTACAAGGATATGCCCCAACAGCCGCCAAAATCAACCAACAGAATAAACAATCATCATTAAACACTTATTACTAAAGAACAAAAACGCTGACTAGATTTACACATGAGTTTCTAAACAAAACGTCGAAGTTAACGAGTAAGTGCCAAGATTGACAACTCCAAAATCAAGGGTCAACCACAGAATCAATAGCAAACATACGTAATGGGCGAAGATTGACCGACGCCAAAACAAATCGATAGACCCACAGAAAAGGGTCTGATCAAAATTCAACAGAAAACCCAGAAACTTAACTTGAAAAGAACCAACACCGCAAGCACGAAATTCTACAACAAACGAAGACAGATAGGAAAGGATCACTGGAAAACAAAACGAAGAAAGAAAACCAAAGCAGCCATACCTGGTACGGTAGAAAATTTGGATTCCAAATCAACCCAGAAGGAGACGGGACGAAGAAGACCAGAGAGTGGTAGAGAATGAGGAAAGAGTTCGCTGTACCTACGGGACTTGGAAGTATTGAGTTTGAGTGATTGGGAAAACAAGTTTTAGAAATTCGGTAGGGTCTCTACTTTCGTACATAAATCAAATATTCAAAATTTAAAGTAGTTTAGAAAATAAAAAATAGAGAGAAAACAAACATTTTCTTAAAAGTTAAATGACAGAATTAACCCCCTTCGAGGGTTGACTGACACCAGATTTGAAATACTTTTCCTTTTTTTTGTGGTGAAGAGATATGAAATCTGATCATCGGGTATATTCTCTCAAACGGAACATGTGAATTTGGCATCTTATTTTAATAGTTGCATTTGTCAAAGATTAAGACTTAGTTTGGGGAGCGATGGCAGTTGACAACATGTTAAAATTAACTTTTTAAAACAATAAGTACTTATTGTCAATAAGTATTTATGTGTTTAAAATTGTTGTTTTAATAACTGGCCGAATCAGCTTTATTGTCCTTCCATACAAATTTTAAAGGGATATATTTTTAAAAAACTCAATTAGTTCGATCAGTTTAATTGTAAAAATTTTAAATTATCTAATTTTTTAGTTTAATTTCAAATTTTTAGTTTGTTTGCTTTAATAATTTTAAAAATCGATCAGTTTATTAATTAATCTGTTAATTTTTTTAAATTAATAAATTTTTATAAATTGAAACAAATCAATTAGGTTTCTTTTAACAATATATTTTTCAATTAAATTTCAATTTTTGTTATAGACAAAGACCATCTTTTTCAATATATTTTAAATTCTTTAATTTTATTCAATCTTTAGCCAGTTTTATAGAGTTCTGACACTACACGAACATTTTAAACTTAAATCTCTTGTCCTGTCGATTTTTAAAACATTGGTAACTTTTTTATTTGATTTTTTAATAAATTTTATTATTAAAAATTAGCTAGTTCATTGACTCATTAATTTTATAAATTGGAATAAATTATTTATTATTTATTTAAATTTTTTAATTAAATAAAAAATAATCTCTTTTTTTAATTTATTTCAAAATTTTCAAATTTTTTCATTATATACCGATTTTACGTTTAATCTTTAAAACTCAATTTTAAAACATTAACATGTATTTAACTTTTGAGGTGGGTAAAATTTTAAAAGCCAAAAGTAAATATAGTATTCAATACATAATTGTTAGTTGATGGTAAGCTTTGACGTCAGCTGCAGTTAGGTGTGACCTATTAAGGGTACATAGTCATCATCAACCCATAGAATTACCATCCAAAGATTCAACAACGTTATCAAGTGAAAAGTCTCCAAAGGAGATTCAACTTTCAAGTGGAGAATTTTTAAAAACTCCTGTATTTGAAATTTTGAGTTTATGTTTTTAATTTTTTTATGAAATTTGCGTTGAAAAGGTATAAATTTATTTTATATTAAAAAATTATTGCCAATTATTTAAATTGAATGTATCACATTTTGAATTACTAATTTTCAAGTATTTTTTCATAACACAAAATTTATAGATTATTATATATTTTCAAATTTTTATGTAATAATCATTTAATAACTTATTCAAAAGAAATAATTTATAAATTATTGTTTATCCCTTAGAAGTGGTCGAGTTGGTAGAGTGGGGAGTATGGGACCAAAAGGTCCTGTGTTCGAATCTCTCTATCTACACCCTCTCGATTAAGCCTGTCATACAGGATTTGCCTAGTGTGAAATACCTAGTTGGCAAAAAATAAAATAAAATGAAGTGAGAAGAAGCAAAATAAAAGTCTATCATTGACATTATGGTTAAAAGATAGTTGACTATATCACGGAAATATACATCAAAGAATCAACGAATTGCATGAAACTTGTAGGCCATTCCCACAAGAATTAACAATTATTCTGGTTACAATCC
>JANQAP020000087.1:1515105-1526501 GCA_026874005.2 Erythroxylum coriaceum
GCGTTCTGACCTTCAGCTCGCCGACATATTCATTAAGGCATTGGGTCGGAAGTAGTTTGAGTACTTTCTTGTTTGCAAGTTGGACATTTGTTCCTTGCGTGCTCCAACTTGAGGAAGAGTGTTAGCGATATATATTCGTTGTACGTATATCTGTATTCACTGTATATATATTTCCATAATCTTCGGTTTTGATATGTTACTCATTTTATAACTTTGCACGGCTGCCTTGATAGTTAATGACATACGCAAATTAAATCTTCCCAAAACTTGACATTTAATTGTTGAAATTTTCAGTCATTAGATAAAAAAATATTAGTTTTAAACCGTTCAAATTGAATAAATTTTCGTAAATTAGAATGTGATTTAAGACTATTACGAACAAGGTTAAATTGTAATAAGGTCAAAATGTAAACTCTAATAATTGAAGGCTGGAGCACTTAAAAAACAAAGGAACTATACCTGATAACAGCAAACATCATCTGCCCTATCTGTGACCACATTTCAACCGTATGTCCCAATTGTACACGTGTGACCCCCCCTTGCATGATCTACTTCACGTGAAGCACCACAAGCCTCTTCATGACTTGCTTTTGGGGGACCCTTAATAGAATCTGATGGCTTTTCTCGGATCAAATAGAATTTAAGCTGATAGTTACTTGTATAGGATTGCCGACTCTCAAAATTACTCGTGTTGCGTACGGGATTCTATATCTCTATCGCTCTTACACAACACATATTTTGATTGGATAATGAACTTTTCCACCTTTTTATCTCTCTCCCTATGATTAGATAAGATATTTCATAATTATAATTAATCATATGATGATCATTAGACTGTAACCACTCATTGATATCAAATTGATCCAACGAAACGTCACTCAAGAAAACGACATGTTGTTTGTTTATGATTTTCCCTCATTGTTGGATGAATAAGTTCCTTACGTATTTAATTAAGGAATTAGTGCTATAATTTTTTAGTCCTCAATTGAAATTAATTAAATACATGAAAGATCTCTAATTATTTAGTTTAATGGTAAGCTAAATAAAAAATTAACTAATTTTTTTTGTGAAATTTTTATTTTTTTAATTCTATTTTGTTATATTTTTGAAATTTTTATTGATGGATGGATAATAATCTAATCTCTTAGTTAATCGCCAATTACTCTTAATAAAATTCATTAGCTAATTAAAACATAAAAAACGTTGTAATTATTTGTTATATTTAATTAGTTTTATAAGAATACCAAAACTCTCACATATATGTTTAAGTTTGGCTTATCTAAGAAAGCTGCTTTGAAGGTTATACTTGTGGATCCTTCTTGTTAACTCATTTGTATAGAATTGGACCGTAGTGTGAAAAGATGTAGAAAAGCTATTATCGTGCATGCTAAAGTTTCTTTTCTTTCATAAACGAATCAGGTCACTCACACCAATCCAATTCATGAGATTCTCATCTGTCTCTTCACTAGAAACATAATAATAACTAAACTACATCTTGCTAATATATACTTATATTTTTGAAAAAAATTAAAATAATTTTACTTCAATAGTACTCTAATTAATTTGTATATGATCTTGAACAAGTTTATAAATTTGATTCGAGTTTAATTACGATGTTGGGGATATTAAAACATGCATTCACATGCATTCTTCAAGCGATGGACACTAACTAGATTATGTTATACTTGAACCGATCGAAATCATCATGCTATATGAAACTAGCCACTTAAAATGGAATCTAACCAAAGCCGAGCGTTTTAATTAGAAAACCACAAACGCCAGATCTTTCCTTGAAGTTATTTTATTTTATAGTGAACAAAGGAACTAAGAAAGCAACTTACACTAGTATATATATTTTCTATAAAGTACACAAACAATAAGAAGAGAAGAACGTTAACAAACAAACAAGAAGAAACTAACATCAAACATGCCCTAATATTAAAGGAGACCCAGAAAGCACTAAGGTTCGGAGGAGAAGCTGAGCGACCACACAAGCGTGCACAGAGAAAGGTTACACATCCCGAACGTGGAAGAGATTAGGGTTCTTGACGACAATGTCATACATGTAAACCGAGTTGAACTTGGAGAAGTCTCTGGGAAGAGAGATAAGGTCAATAGAAGAATGCTTGTGGAATTGGAAGAAGTCAGGGTCACCACCATAGTACCTTTCCCAACCCAATTCAGTAAGTATTTGCTCAAGACAAGAGTAAGAAGTCACTACCTTGCCTGATGGCAAGTGCACCAGTACCTTTCTCCTAGAACTTCCCTGTGATGATTCTGCTGCAGGGTTCTCCACCAGACGTATCACGCCATTTTCCTTGAAAACCCAAACACCGGACATTTTCTTTTCAGTTTCTTCGAGCCACTTAGTGATTACAGTTTGGTTTGATATGAGTTTTTAGCTTGTGGGTATGCAAAGAAATGGAATGAAGAGGGTTGACAAGTAAAGTGATGAAGGATTGAAGGCAAGTAGGGGGTATTTATACTTGCGCCGTGGGGTAGGAAAAACAAAAGGCTAATAATAAATTTTTGGGGGTTTAAATTAGGGTTTTGACATAGAATCTAGACATTGTGCGACCTAATGGGTTTAAAAACGAGTGTGGGTTTAAGGGAATCTTTTTGTGGCTGTAAATATAGCAGTTTAGGAGAATCTTGGGACACTGATGGTGAAGGTCTTTCGTAAAACATGTTGGTCTCTAAAGTCAATCCACAAAAGATGTCTGAATGGTTAGATTGAACGTCCATGTCCCACACCCGACATCACGGGAAGTCCCACGTGAAGAGAGCGGTAATAAATTTGGCGATATTTGTTCTAAGCTCTTATGTTGGTGGGTTAGCCAACTCCGTCTGGGTGCTTTCCTTTCTCTTGTTGGGTCCTGACATTGGTGAAGGAAAGGAAGGTTGAAACCTTAAAATCCCCCATTTGTTGTCCAAGTCCATGCTTGCTTTGCTTACACCATGTGGTTCCTACATGCACTATTCGGTCCTTCGACAATAGTGGTTGGAAAATTCTTCAGAAAAAAACATTAGCATGGATATTGATGGATTCAAAAGTTCAGTATTGTCTCTAGTTGCATGCTTATCCAATATGATTAAGTAGTATCATATTACATTCTTTGAATAGTATATCCTAACTTCTGGTTTTAAATTATAGAACACTAATAGCTTGAGGAGTGTTCGTTCCTTATCCTTGTTAACGCTCGTAAGTTTGAAACTAGCACAACTGCTTCGGTTCAGGGCTTAGCTAGAATGTAAAACAAAGACGACCGCATAAGTCAAGGTACCATTTACCTTTCAAATACGGAAACTTCTTTGTACGCCAGCTATTTAGACAACTGACGACAGATCTCTGAATCCTACGAGCAACTGTCAACACACACACGCACGGTTTTATGTCTGTCGAACATATTACATTAACATTGTGGGCGGGGGTAAATTTACTTTCTTGATGACCTTGTCCTGACTTCAGTCTTGTTTTGAAGAAACTAATATGCTTAAGTAGTAGTAGAATGTAGGATTTGAATTTTCTTTTTGGAGGTTTAAGCGTAACCAAACTTCTCAATTTCGTAAGTTACATTATAATCGTAAATTAGTAAAGTAACTATAAATAATAATGTGAACATAATTATAACTATTTCGAAGAAAATGAATACTAATTTTTTTTTGGAACGGAAGAATCCGAAGTCGCTATCTTTTGGATACGCATTGAGTAAATTTTCGGATTAACACAATAGCCTGCAAATCACGTCAATCGGATATTCAGTACTAGGCAAGTCCTGTACGACAAGTTGGATCAAGACAGTGTAGATAGGAGAATTCGAACACAGGATTTTTTGACCCTATGTCCTCCCACTCTACCAACTCGACCACCTCCTAAGGAGCCTAATTATAGTTATAATCAACAAGTTAAACCCTTACTTCTTATGTGCAGGCTTATAATTATACCTATAGAATGTTATTGACCTATCAAATTATTGTATGTCATCCACTTTATCATGATCCTAACATCATTAGAAGTTCTAATCCTAACATCATTAGAAGTTCTAAGTTTTAATGATAGATTTAATTAAGAATGATAATGAATCAAGAATAAATTATGATTATGTCTAATATACTTTTAAATAATTTTATTTTACTAAAATTAATTAAATTCACATTCGATCCAAAATTTAATTAATTTGAATTTACACTTAATACAATTTATAATTCTTATTTTTAGTATGCGATCAAAAAAATTATAAAAAAATATATGTTACACACATCATTGCTCCTTAGGAGAGATTTCACAAGAATTTACAACATCAATTAAACATGCTTAGCCTCTCATATCAAGGTCGATTCAAGAACAATTCAAGCATTATGCTCTTCTCCAATGGACCACCACTACTACACCCTATAGGTCTCGAAGTCTCATCCTAGCTATCAAGCTTCTAAGGTTACAGTTGCTGCAATTGCAAAGTTGCTCACATGAGATCACATGGGCATAAATGGTCCACGGGTAGGACCTCAATTAATAGTAATGTCAAATCTATGTGGTCACTGCATATCTGCATAACATTTGGAGTCCATGGAGATAAATGTCTTCTCATTAGGACAAGTTCTACTTTTGCATTATTTGAAAGGTTTTTTGTCAAAACTTGTCGGCAATTTGTTACATGCCAGCAAAGATCATTAATTACCTGATTATGGAATTTTCTATCATGTAAAATATTTAGATCTTCTATTCCAATTACTCTATTCTAATTCTATCTACATAAAATAACGTTATTTTATGTCATTTTAGGGTGAAAATAAGATTGGAACAAAGTATTTGGGACAAAGGATCTGATGTCGTTTGACATATCTATATATGAAAGGAATTGGTGGATAGATTAGTTTTGCAAGATTAAGATTCAATCATTTTCATATCAAATTCACATTTGGAGAATGTGAATCCAATTAATTTCTCAAATTGAATCAAATTTCTTATAATAATATGAATCCAATTAATTTCTCAAATTGAATCAAATTTCTTGAAATCAAAACTTATTATACTTGGAGATATATCTTAGTGAAAATGGGTATCTGTGGTCCTCATAAAACTTTTAGATCTTAAAGAATGCAAAGGCTTTATGGCTGCTATTTCTAACTTTCCTACTCACTGTTCCTCTTTAGCCATACTTGCCACAAGGTACTGAAGACATTAGACCTATCAGTGAATCCTTGGTGGTACCAGAGATCCAATGTGTATTAGCTTTTCATTCTATCCATTTAAAATATTCCACTGGTCTTGGAATTTCTTGGTGTTTATCCACGATAACGATGACAAGTTTTGTTACTGTTTCCCATTTCTTTTCACCATCGACTTTTGATAAAGACGTCGAGTTCAGCTCAAAAGGAACGTGTGTGTAGTTCTATGGACATCTACTTCCAACACTATAATCGTATCAGCACCAAAATCACTTCTAGTTCTTGATGCTTCTACTAAATATTCATTACAAGAACCATTAATCAGTAATCCAACATCATTAAACCCTCCAAAAGAACTATATGACATGACTTGTCAAATCAAAGGGATTTGCTTTAAACCCCATGTTTAAAAATCTTGTACTATTAACGAATAGATGGAACGAGTGCACCATAATCTCTTTTTAACTAAAGTTATATCTAGCTTAGTCTTACACTGTTGCGTTTTTCTATCTTCTTGCAACTGGATTAGAGAAGAAAATCTTAATTAAATATCATTTAATTAAACATTTTCGATTAATTGGCATATTAATCAAAATTTTAAATTGTAAATTACAACTATATATAGTTACCATCTTGTAATACCATTCTTTTTATTATTGTAATTTATTATAACTATATTCATTTCATATTTATTATAATTACTTGTCGATCTAGTGTAAATTAATTTATAATTTATAATTTAATAGTAATAAATTTTATTATTTAAAAATTAAATTTATGTGACCTTATGTCATCTTTTTATAGAACTAACAGCTACGAACGGTATCAATACTTTGAGCGAGACACTCTGGTTAAATGAAATCAAAATAAAGTGTCTTGTTCATGAAAAAAAGTATCATTAGGGTTTTGCAATTGTTCGGTTTTTGGAGAACAAAACAAGCTCTGACAGAACTTCCAACATTTTCTATGCCTGCTGTTCAAGCCTTCTTTTACTCCAGAGTCTTTTCAAAAGTGGCAGAAGGAATATAGTGGGGACAATTCTTTAATTCCCTCGTACACGGAGAGACACCAAACCTTATCAAATACACCTTTTCTTTTTGCCCTTTTTCTGTTCATAAAAAAAAATAGTATCAAGAGTACAAGGCCTCTATAATTTAAAAAATTTTAGAAAAATTTCATAATCTTTAAAATTTATTAAAAACTCATAATTTTTAGTTATTCAGAAAACTCTTTCTCTTAAATTTCGGTTAAAAAGTAACAACGAAACATACACAATATGAATATCATATGTGAACTAATTAAATATTATTAACTAAATTTATATGAGAAATCTAGTTAAAACATTACTTGTATGCCTATGAAAATTCTCATTGTGATGATTATATAAATGATCATTCGATTTGAGATTTTCAAAGTTATCTTATATAAGGATTACTACATTTTGATACTACTTATGAACTATTCTAGTCAATGGTAGCTCGGTTGATAGTCATTGAGTATAACATAAACTATATGGAAGTAGTTGAGTGATCAATACATGATTCATTATCCTAAAATAATTAGGGAGAAAATTTTGTTATTCTCCATTAGTATTGATTCAAAAAATCTTTGTTAAGGTGAAATAACATTTTGAAAATAATTTGTAAATGTCATTAATTGAATCAACTTCTAATGGTGGAGAACTAACTTGATTGGATTCAAATAAAATAGATATTAATTTTATGTTTTATGTTTAATCAAAACATTGTATGATGAAATAATTGAACTGTACGAAATTATATATGGAAAGATTAGTCAAAATCAATTTGACATTCCTAAATATTTAGATAGTTACGATGCATTGCTAGATGTCAATCTTGATTTAAGAATATAAAATGTTTAATTAAAGAATTAAAAAAAATTAAATGAGTTTATAATTTATATTCATTGTTAACATATTTGAGAACCTAATAGGTCACATACAAAAAAACAGATTGAAGAGAGAAAAAATATTTTAATCAAATTGGACTTGATTGTAAAGTTAGAGAAAATTTATGAATAATATTTAATAAATAACAATCAATGCGAGATATTGAATCTTTTTTATGCCTAATTAGTATTTAATTAGAATTAATTTGATTCTAATTAAAGTTTAATTGAAATTAGAATTTTATTTCAATTAAATTACTAAAATGTTTAAGTCCTATTATAAGTAAGTTTAAGCTCCAAGGGAGGGCTAAATGCTCAAATTTGGGACCAAACATTATAACCTGCTCAATTAAGATCTAAACATTATCAAGTCTGCTCAATATTAGGTTATTTTGGACAAATATTTGACAGTGTCATATGCGCGTTACTATATATAAAAGTGTGTTTGGAGAGGTCAGGTGGATTTTAAACGTCATGTAAAAAATACTCAAAACCCACCTGGATTTTTATAAAAGTAAAAACATAATATCATTTAAATTTTTACAGAACCCTAATTTTACTTTAATTCCCAAATATTCACCCTCTCTCTCTCGAAAAATTAACAAAAGGGTTGTTCGATTTGGTGTCTTGCCTCCTTCATGCATCATCACTACCGATCACCCCAATCCCTCTCGCCAATCACCTTCCAATCCTTTAGCGTAAATATTCTCTCCATCAATCACCAAGTATGTTCATGTTTGATCTCTCCTCTAGAGCTGGAAGTATATGTATACACACACGAGGGCTAGTTCATAGTTGTAGATTATTTGGTCGATGGATTTTGCTTTGGAGGGTCATTTTTCAAAAAATGATGGAACTGAACTGTTGAGGTTAGCTTCAAGATGTTTGTAGTATGAAGCTCGTGAGAGACCAATGCAAAGTCCCTTGTCACTGCACTTATGTCTCTTCAAAAAGAAATAGAGGTAAGTTTAGTGGTTGATTCAAATGAACATTCTAGTAAAGTTCTCTGTATAAGTTTGATTCTGTGACTAATTATTCTTATAACTGGCCGTGTCAAACAACAACCTTGGAAGTCTTGATGACTTCTACATTTAGTAGGGCTAATTTTTACTTCTCATTTAATAGGTTCCATCACATGTTTTGCTGGGTATTCAAAATGAAAGTTTATTGTCAACTTAACCTTTTTCAGTGACGCCTTTAGGTGATGCATGCTTAAGGATGGGTCTCACTAGTATACGTGAAATCTTTGAGAAGATTGGATATAAGGATGATGAGGGGATTGTTAATGAGGTGAGACTAGTACTTTATGACTGCAAATGAAATAGCAATTAAAACATTGTTGAGGATGCTGGTTTCTATTCCAGAATAGTATTAAGAACAAGTGAGGTGAATAAAATGGAAGATAGGCAATGATCCATTGGATGTCTATTTTTGTTGCAATTTCTTTTATTAGTTCTCAACTGGAAACTAAGGCATCTCATTTGCTTCCTTCTGATTTTTGTTGTTGCATCATCTTTGTAATGTTTGCTTAACTCTTATTGACTGCTCCATCTTCCTTCTTTATGAAGCAGCTCTCATTCCAAATGTGGACTAGCCAAATACAGGAGACATTGAATTCTAAGAAGCATGGAGATGCTGCTTTTTGAGCTCAGGATTTTGCAACTGCAATTAATTGCTACACACAAGTAAGCCTTTCCTGTTCTCAACTTTCAGCTTGTACTTTGGGTTTAGCCTTATGTTATTAGTCAATTTAGTTACAAGAAGCTAAGCATGGTGTCTACTTCTGACTTTGAGTGAATGGGGTATCAAATAATTGTCTTAAATTGATTAGTAAACATCAAAACTTCGCATAAAAGAGTGTATGTGAATAAAAGATCTTTTTTGTTTATAGGAGGAGCTAATTTTTTCCCTTATGTCATTTGTAGTTCATTGATGGTGGGACAATGGTGTCACCAACTGTGTACGCTAGGCGTTGCATATCTTACTTAATGAATGACGTGGCACAAAAAGATCTTAGGGATGCTATGCAAGCCTAAGTGGTGTCTCCTGAGTGGTATATTGCTTTATATCTTCAGTCAACTTGTCTACTCAATCTTGGAATGAAGCATGATGCACAAGAAGCACTCAATGATGGCATTAACTTGGAAACCAGAAGGAACAAAATTTGAAAGTGTGTAGCTTTCTTTATATATCACAAACCTCATTTGGGCTCGTGTATGTAAACATTTTTTCTTCTCTTTTATGCTTTTCAGCCTTACAGAATTCTTTGACATTAGTTTTGTTTAACTATTCATGACCTTACATAATCTTGATCTTTTGACTTGACTAGTTGTTGGATATTACCAAGGTTTTAAATTGCGGACTGCGGGTTACCGTAACTGTAATTGTGGTTGAACATAATCTAAAACCATAGTCATTACTCGAACTGGAAACTTAAAGAGTGATCATAGAGACAAATAAGCTAACTTATTATAGGTTTTTGTCCCTTCTCATGGAAAATTCAATCTCAATAACACTAGTTATGAGGAAAAGAATATGTAGATCAACATCATCTTGTATGATCAGTTATGCACAACATATGAAACAGGTGAATTCAATATTCAAGTACTTAAAATTGATTTTCTAGAACAAGCATATATATAGATTTTTCACTCTGTAGACTACCTACTAGATCCCTTATAAGGCTTTGTACTTTACCTTTTTTAAGTACCATAACTTAAATTCTTCTCAAACTCTTTTAACATGGTTAGTTTTTGCAGAAAAACACTTATCTATAATCATTTCATAACTCCATTTTCTTCCACCGCGTAGTTCTCTCAAGGCATCATTTATAGAAGTTTATGAAGGTACATTAAAGTGAAAAAGCCATGATCTAGGAAGTGTAAAAACCATGCAAGCTAGCAAGAAATTTAGGAACCGGTGGCCATACCAGAAGCTTTTTGTTTCTGAATAGGGGACTGATGTCGAAACCGTCTGCGTAGTTATAGTGTTACTTGTCTCGTTCGATTGCTCTATTGATTCAACCTCATTTGGCCTGGCAATATTGTGTGCAGTAGACTGACAAATCTCACAGATCCTGGTAGACAATTAAGCAAACCAAATTAACAAAAGAACACTAATAAACTGAAAAAAGACAAAGATGGTATGATAAAATAATAGTTAAATAAGCAATATAAGTCTAGGAACAAGGTAAGATGACATCAGAAACCAAATAATTTGCTAGTTTTACACGATAAATATAGCTTTAGAATGAACATGATAATCATAATTCTATAAGTTTCTAGGCAATATCGAAAGGGAGTTCTATACTTCCCCATTGGTATAGTCTAAATAATTAATTCATTTCTAGATCAGAAAAGGAGTTTCTTAACCAGATCAGTATCCAAATCCTTCAAATCCTACCTAATTGTGATAAAGAAGCAAGGTATCTGCACTAAGCAGAGGCTAAAGTAACATACACCAACTAAGTGTCAAATCTCCATTTCCACAAAAGAAAAAGAACCAGAAAGAAGAGATTATGAGATTCTTGGACACATCACCAAAACTAGTGTGCCTTAATGCAACGTGCCTCTTTACCTTTTACATGAACTTGTATAATAGAAGACTCAATCAAATTCTCCACTCTCCCGTTTCTCATTACAATTCATAAATCAAATTCTCCACTTTCCCTTTTCTCATTACAATTCATATTCTTCCAATTATGCTTTTCCCTTCATAAACTAACTGGATAAACTTTTGGTAACTCTTTAAGTTAATGAATGCTTCTACTGTCACTTTGTGGATTTATACAATGACAAGTTTGTGTGAAAATGGCTATTCTCACCATGAATGGTCAAAAAGCATCCACATAAACACAAAGGCCATAAACAACCACTTGGGAATTTTCCATTAGAAAATAGAAGTTAAAAACACTTAAATTCTCAATGTTACCATTGAAAATGAGAGGCATCAAAGGTAGAATAGTGGAGCTTTGTCTACTTACTTGTTACCTCTAATCTTGAACCAAGTATCCACACATTGTTTATGAGCAGTAGCCAAATCACCGTTATAAGAGCAACCCAATTGCATAGGTTGACCTGATTCATGATTGTTACTCTCCTACCCAAGATGGCAAATCCTACAATTTTTCTCAACTTTAGCCAAATGTACCTTGATCTTAGTTACTCTATTCTCTATCTCCACCTCTACAGAGTAATTAGACACTGAAGATGCTCTCCAAAACTCCAAAACAACCCCATCAAAAATCTCCAAGTCTAAGACACACTCAAAACTATAGGCATCATAAGACCCACCAGCTGTTGAATAGAACACGGAGTATA